>JBCNJP010004438.1:0-27000 GCA_039602395.1 Deinandra increscens subsp. villosa
GAGGTAGTTGATGACTTCGATGGTACCTGGTCAAATAGACACGTGGCAAATATGAGGGTTAGTTAAATAAAATAAATCAGGATACTTGAACGAGTGGGATTCCCAGACGATAATAAGATTCCTAAACCACATGAGCTTCCTGTAAGAATCCTGAAAATATACCCTCAACTTTAAATATAACAGAATTATAAGATTTATGGTGCAATTTTTTTATAAACAAATTTAACATATGAAAAAGTTATAAATGTTTTAATATTATTGTATATGTGCAATAATAATAATAAAAAAATTATTGTACATGTGCAATAATATAAAAAAAAAACTTGATTTTTTGTAATTTTCCATAACTAAAGATAACATAAGTTTAAGGATTTTGATGCAAATTTTAAAAAATATATATATTAACGTATGAAAAAGTTAGGCTTATTGGATTTAAATAATCCAAACTATCAATAATTGGCCAATAATAATCCCAACTGAGTAAATGTTTTTTAACGAGTCCAACTTTAGGACTATTTTCCTCTGACAATTCCAAACTAACGGATGACTAACTCCGTTAGTGTTTTTGCTGACGTGGCAACATAAGGGGGCATTTGTGTAAAAAGAAAAGATGAAGGGCCTAATTGTAACTTCATAAAACTTATAAATTAAACCTACCAAAACACTCGAAAACCTCATCAGACATCACCATCACTCCGGCGGGCTCATCCGCCGGCGCCACCATGACTCCGGCGACCTCCTCAGCCGGCACCACCATCACTCCAGTGGTCTCATCAGCCATCATCTCCACCGCTCCAACGTCCTTCTCACCAGTAGTGTTATCTCTCTCTCTCTCTCTCTCTCTTTCTCTCTCTCCTGTGACCTACGCCACCGCCAACACCACCACCGTGAGATTTCCGGAGAAGAAACCCAGAGAAAAAACTAGTGGTGGTGGGTTTTGTTACCGAGGAGAAGAAACAAGGGTGGTGGTGGTGGTTTTCCGTTACCATAATCAGCGACGGGATGGAGGTGAGCTCAAGGCTACCGTCACCGCCGAAGGCGAGTGAAGCAGCGACGCCGCGTGCTCTACTTGGGTCATCGAGGGGGGTGGGGGGCTGGAAATCAATTGGAAGTGGAGGAGGCTGGAAATCATCACGGTGGTGAGTGAGGATGGTGACGAAGGTCGCAGGTGGTGGTGGGTGGTTGGTGGTGGTGGTGGGTGGTGGTGGAGGAGGTGAGGTTGGGTTGAAGGTTAAAAAAAAATTATAAATGACCCCTTGTTTTTTTTTCATACAAATAACTCTCATATTTCCACCTCATTTGCCACATCAGATTAAAATGCCACCTAATCAAAAGTTAACGGAGTTAGTCATCCGTTAGTTTGGGATTGCCAGAGGAAAATAGTCCAAAAGTTGGGCTTGTTAAAAAACATTTACTCAGTTGGGATTATTATCGGCCAATTATTGATAGTTTGGATTATTTAAATCCAATAAGCCAAAAAGTTATAGAGGTTTTAATATTTGTTTTCGTGTTTTCGCAACAAAAGTTATTTTCACATGAACCTTACCCTACATATATATATATATATATATATATATATATATATATATATATATATATATATAGTGAAAGGGTAAAATGGAAACCCCCTTAAGTTGAGGAAACCGTGGAAACTCTTCAAAAAACGGGGTAAAAAATGTTTTTTTTTCAATTTTTATGGTGTTTATTTAAGTTATAGGCTACCCTTATATTGGAAGAAAAAAAAGCCTTGTAGATTTTTTTCAAAAAAAAAAAGTAACATATGTTACTTTTCTGTTTTTTACAGGTACACACGAAAGTAACATATGTAACATTTACTTTTTTATATTTTTTTATAAAAAATCTACTAGGCGTTTTTTTGATTTTTTTTTTCATTTAAGAGTAGTCTATAACCTAAAGAACCACCATAAAAATTGAGAGGACAAAAAAACAAAATTTTACCCCGTTTTTGATGAGGTTCCATAGTTTTCTTCACTCAAATGGGTTTCCATTTTAACATTCCATATATATATATATATATATATATATATAGTAAAAAGTTCATTGTAGACACCCCCATAAGTGTAGACAGGTAGACACCTTTTTTCACCATTAGATCTCTTGATCTAATGGTTATGATTAATTTCTTTTTTCTTTTTTTTCCTTTTTCTCATTGTTCAGAAAATTTCACATGTGAAATAAAGTAATTTCACATGTGAAATAGGGTGTCTACCTGTCTACACTTATGGGAGTGTCTACAATGAACCTCACCCTATATATATATATATATATATATATATATATATATATATATAGGGTTAGGATCATGCGAAAACATAAGTAAACATATGAGGTCTTGCATGCAAATGGTAGCTTCGGAGTGGGTTATAGTCCAGGCTTGGTTTTCGTTTTGTTTTGTTTGTTTGTTTATCCTGGTTCGCTATAACCACGGCTCTGATACCAATCTCATGTCCCAGACGACGATGCCACAACAATGCAAGATTTTCATTCTGTTTTGATATAAGGCAAGCTTCTTCTGACATAGGAGGATTGCTCAGGTTGAGAAGATATGAGTTTGAACGTCTTGGGGTGCGCATAAGTACACACTCCTCGGGTATCTTCACACCTGGCTTCAGAATAATACACTCCTTTTTATTGAACATCACAGAAAAGTCTCTGTCACAGATCTGAGAAACACTCAGCAAACTGTGCGACAGTTCCTCCACGTAATGAACATCAGAAAATGACAGATTACCGCTCCGCACCACACCTTTCTTACTGATTCGACCACCCACTCCCCCTGCAAATGAAACTCCACCTCCATTGAAATCCTCTACATCTTCCAACAGAGACAGATCTCCGGTCATGTGTCGGGAGCAACCACTATCAACATACCAGAGATTGTTGACAGATCTTCTAGGCTGTCCCTACACAAATCAGAGATCAGTTAGAGTCAGGTACCCAGGTCATAACAGATCTGGGCACTCCCTTGGAGTCAATGTAGTTAACCATTTTGAAAGACATTCCTGCCTTTGATTCAGGTTGATTTACAGTTTTAGCATTAACTTTTGGCTTCCAATTTGGTTGCTTTTGTGAGTTTGAACTACTAGCAGAGTTCTTTGTGGGTGATGTTTTTCTTGGAGGAGATGCAGCCTTTTTACCTTTTGTTTTAACAACCGGTGTCCACTCAAGTTTTAATTTGGTATAAACCATTTGTTTTGGTTGAGTAACAGTTTTTGGTTGTTCCATAACTGCTTTACCCTTAGGTTCAGCAGTCTGATTAACTTTTTGCACTTGTTTCACAAAAGGCTTTGTTTTAACTTTGTTAGGTCTGTTGTAAACTTCTTTAGCTGCATGAGCAGGTTTTGAAGTTTGGCCCACATCTCTCCTTTCATTGACAGGCTTTGTCACTGGGGCTTTTGTGTTTAGAACCTTAGACTTTTGAGTCTTCATTGGTTCAGAACTCTGCTTCCCCTGTGACGAAGCTTGCTGCTTTTTATTTCTGTTCTCACCCCTCATCATTTTCTCAAGCATATTTGTCCGCTTGTTCTGCGGATAATATGGCTCATAGGGTCTGTTCATACAATTAGCAGCAAAATGACCTGGTTGACCGCATTCAAAACAATTCATTTGTCTAGGCCCATTGACGTTGCTACACAAGTATGAGCGTCTTGGATAAGACGACTTCCATTCTGGTTGATCATCCCATTTGTGTATCACACGTTTTGAATGTTTTTCAGGTTGTGTTATTAAACAAAATTGTTCAGATTTTGATTTATCAGTTCTATTGTAAGTTGACACAACCTGGGGATATGGAACAAAATCATTGGGCTTAGACTGACGGCCAATCTTTGTGTTAGGAACACGCATTTTAAAAGAACTAATGACTTCATTAGGATTAGAAACATGTTTTAACAAGACATTTTGATTGGACTTGGATGCTTCAAGTTCTGACACAGATGCCAGAACGTCATCCTTAGGTAAACTAAAAACAGAACAACTAGACTCATGACACTCATTGACTCTCAAGCATTCAGCATCCTCCCCAGATACATCTTCAATTCCTACAACATCTGCACATGTAACAGAAACATTAGTAGGACTAACATTATTTTTTAATGATTCCTGGGAAGGGCCTGGTTCATTTCTGTGTTCATCTACCTTGTTCTGACTACTCATCCCATATATCCCATGTCTCTCTCTTTCTAACTCCTCCTCTGTCATAGGGGTCACACCTACCAATACACTATCTATAGGAGGACCTGCTTCATGATAACCTGAATTAGTTCTGTCTACCTGATCCTCCTCATAGAGCACTCCTATAATATCTCTAGGGATAGGTGGGGGAATAACAACATTTGCGGCCACGGACTTGTCAGACTTTTCTGACCCAAATCCTGGCGTATGTTTCCCTACTTGACCACAAGTGATAGCCTGAGATAATTCTTTGCCTGCCTGAAGCATTCTTTTGTTTCTTAATTTATTCACATCTAACTGAACCTGCATTTCATTGTTCTTATGTGTCAATTCATCTACCTGCTTTCTAAGGTCAGCTATTTCTAGTTTGGCATTATCATACAGGATAGATTGTTCAGTTGCTATCTGTTGGTACTTAACAATATCTAGCTTTTGAGCCTTAATCTTTTCCTCACCTTTTATCCATCTACCCTTAAATGAACTCCTCTCACACTTGATCTCAAACAATTCTAGTTGATAATTCTTACAGACTTGTCTAAGACCAGGTATAATACGAGCACAAGTGGGATCAGAACATACCTTGAGGTTCTCAGCAGCAGCAACGTATGCTTCCTTGTCTTCTATCTCAGTCTCCTCAGGCTTTTCCTCATCAGTGACCACAAAAGCATGATGTTCTTCATTACCCTCTTCAGCAGTAGCAATTAAGGCATGTGACAGACTGAGATCCTTCATCTGGGGTGTCCAGTCATAACCACCACCTCCCTGAACCACCAATGCCTTGTCTTCTCCTTTTCCTTTTACCTCAGCTGTCTTCTTCTCTTCAACCCTCTCTTTCTTTGGCTTCGTGCATTCCCTGGCAAAGTGACCATACTCATCACAATTGTAGCACCTCAGCTTTGACTTGTCAAACCCCATTCTGATTTTATCCTGATCCTTCCAGACGTTCCTTCCAGTTTTGGCCATAAATTTCTTGGCTCTGAAAACAGCCATGGCCATTTGCCAAGACACATCTAGCATCTCTACGTCCTCAGGATTGATCTGATTAAGATCACCAGACACCATATCAGAAGGTACAAGATTCCCAGCAACAAGAGCATGATAACTGTTCATGAACCCCATACCAAGGGCAAAGTTTGGATCATTGACATCACCAGAATTGACACCACTGCTTGAACTTCCTTGAGGCTGTGCCACAAATGCATTACCCATTGAGACTGAGCTTGATCCACTTCCCGACGCCTTTCCTTCATGCTTACCTTCAACTTCTTCAGATAACAGAGCCTGATTCAATTTCCCTGCCAAACTTAATGAGCTTATGTGGTTTAGCTCTCTCTGCTTATCATCTATCATCTTTGACTTCAGTTTGTTTATCAGTTCATCCAAAGTTACTTCTGTCAGTTTGTTGTTGTCTTTGATGATAGATATATTGGTGTTCCAGGATTTAGGCAGACTGTTCAGCAACTTCAGGTTCTTGTCTTCAGTATCCGGCTCCACACCATAACTGGACATCTCAGCCATTAATGACACATATCTCTGAACTTGAGACTCAAAAGATTCTCCCTGGATGTGATTGAACAGATTAAACTTTTGCTTCAACATCTGCTTCCTGCTGGCCTTGATATCCGGATTTCCTTCATAAGCAACAATCAAAGCGTTCCACAGTTGCTTTGCTGTTTTGCAGTGCTTGAACCCTTGAGCGATATCTGGAGTCAATGCCATTGTCATGATAGCAAAAGCCCTCTCTGCTTTGTTGCATCTCTCCCAGTCATCATCATCATATTCCTCCTCTTTCTTTTCATTCCCGGCATTTGTTCCTGTTGCATGTGTAGGTACGAATGGTCCATTGAGAACAGCCCTCCATAACCTCAGATCCACACTTTTCAAATGATTTTCGAATCTATACTTCCACTCCAAGAAATTATCCGCTGAAGTTAGTCTCGGCGGACGAGTAATAGATCCGATCTCGAAATCCAGTTTCTGGTACATACTCGGCTCAAAATCCATTTCACTAGCTTGGGTAACTAAACCTAAAGTCCAAAAGTCCAAATAACAACAGATTACGATCCAAAGAAGCTGATTACGATTCGATACACCTGATTACGATCGGGTACACTTTGATTACGATCGGAAACACACAAACCGCCTTTGACAATCGTAAATATCGATTACGAACACCGATTACGATCCCGCCAGTCGTAAACCCTCGATTGCGACTCAAGCAAGTCGTAAACACCTTTTACGACCAAGATAAGTCGTAAACACAAGTACTGTACTAAGCAGACAAAAGTACAGTCGTAAACACTACGATGTCGGGTCGTAAACACCTAAACTTCGACCAAATCGTGATCGTAAACACCAGTACACGCAGTCGCAAACACCGTACGGTCGCAAACACCGAATTTCTCACTCGTAAACAGGCAATCTTCAACCAGTCACGATCGCAAACACTTTTTGTAGAATCGTGAACTACCAATCTTCAAGCAAAAACCCAGAAAATGAAGAACACGCAGCTTTTGCAGACTCGTAAACCCCAAAACAGCCTTCAAATCTTTGAAAACAGCCCAGAAACACACAAAAACCTCTTGAATCAATATCGTGAGAGCCTCGAAACAAGGTTTCTTGGCTCTGATACCAATTGTAGGTCCGGAAAATAACCAAACAACACGATATCTTAGCTAATCCGAGTGCGGAATCCTCGTATAAGCTTGAATCAAGAGAAATAGTAGAAGAATAGGTTAAATCTTGTGAAAAGATTAAACCTTGAATGATAAACAACTACTAGAAGCAATCCAATGAAATCGTGAACACAAGAAACTTGAAGGAATCGTGAATAGTGTATTTGAAATGCTTAACCATAAACGGTTACAATGTGAGGCTTATATAGCCCTTGCCAAAATCGTAAACCTAGTCTAAGCCCAATCATAATCGGCCCACATGGCCTAAAAATAAACTAGACTAGCCTCACTAGATAAATAACTAACACAAGCCCAAAACCAAAAGCCCACTAATGTTCATGCCTTATATGAATAATAGCCCTACATTCCCCAACGCATGCATGCATGCCTTGTAGGAACGTGAAAATAAGAAAAGCTTAAATCGAGGGACACATGATTCGAATTACCCTTTTAGGCCATTTGCTTTCAATCATGTCTTTCACTCCTTGGTAGTATTCAAAACAAGTGGTTGTTTTGACCTAGCTCGTCTGGGATTAATACTTTGCTTTTCACTGATTTTATATCAGACTAATAACATAAGTTAATGTTTCTTTATGAAACATACCTGGTTCTAATGATTCTTGTTTGTGACTTATTCGTGTAAGCAAGACATGCGTAAAAGGATACGCCCCAACTGGACCCTATGATCCACCATGGGATTAAGTTTCCTGATACGTGTCGTGCTTTCACAAACTCACAACCAAATCCTTCACTCATTCGAGTGAACTGTTAAATGTTCTTTCTAAGGCTTAGACACTCTTGTGTTGGCAAACCTAAAAGAACCATATAACAAGAATCATAAAAGTTACTTCATAACTATGACGGTAGTCATAGTAAATATGCTTATGGTTATAAGCATCAATGAAAATTCTTGAGTTGTACAAGAACATTTCAAAATGAAGTCAAAGAACCAGCTTTACAAATACGATCACAATTCTAAGTCTGATCGTAATAAAGAATACCTAAGCTTGACGAACCCTAAAATCATCTTAAGATATGTGAAAGATTTTTCACTAATCTGGTCCTACGTGCTCAGCCTTGGCCTGAGCACATGATAGGAATCAAACGATGCTTGTCAACGCTTGAAAGATGATATATAGGAAGTATTTGCCATACACGCCCTTATTGAGTATCACTCTCTTCATCACCACTCGCTTGATAGATCTAGTATCGAATGTCTTTTGACAATGAGAATTTATTCTCGTTAGATACTACATATAACAATGGATACTACTTCCACCATCCATATGGAATTCTAATTCCACACAGAAGATAGAAAGTTGTGTTCTAGCTTCTGAAATGGAAGGTTAAGTTCCCAAGTTATTTAACTGGAACTAGAAGTAAAGGACGGTGATCTTGAAGTGGTTCAAGAGTCACAAATCCATTGTTCGCATATTTCCTGACCAACAAAAGTTTGTTGCATTAAACAGGAAATACATATTTAAACACACTTGCAAATTCAAAATTGCAATATCAGATCTTGAATCTGAGAATGGCTTAATGCCATAATTTGATGTGTTTACATAAAGGCTAGTGGGAGCACTCTTTCAATCCTCACCCGTATGACGATGATATACTGAAAGATAGAATAAAATCCTTATGTGATTATACATAATGTGAATTTTATGGTACAAAGAATTTAAAAGAAGTTTCTTAATGGATAGAGATCCACAGCTATAAGCAACTTATGGGGCAATATAATCACACCTTGAATATGTGATTAAACAAAGATGTCACTGTACAGAGCTACATTAATGACATCGAAAGGGAGAGATCGCTGTACAGAGTTACACTGAGGTTGTCACTGTACAGGGTTACACTATGGACACCAAAAGGGAAAAATCAATGTACGCAAGTTATATTGATATTGTGAATTGTTGAACACAATACACTTAGTTGCATTGGTATTAACATTCACCATGTAGAAATACACTACTACAAGTTTTCATGATTGACCAAGACACCTCTTGCTCATAATAAAGATTTTACATTGTGGCAGATTCCACAACTAAATCTAAATTAATTAGCCGACTCAAGTGACATTAAACTGCTGCTTGTCTGAAAGGTTCAGAAGGATTCTTGACATGGTTAGAGTTTTAACCAAACAAGACATTGTGATCACACAGTAACAATGGTGAATACCAAGGATCACTATGATCACAAAACCATCACACTTTGAGGAAATTCCACTATTCAGAGAAATACTGGAACAATGAAATATTGGATAACCAAAATGATAGCACATTTCAAAACCTGGTCGGTAAAACAATGAATTGCAAGACTCATTAACCTCATACTAATGATGTTCGACCAATATACGCTACATGTATGTTTTGAGCTAGTATTTGGATGTACGAACTCTAACAGTTATACATTATCATCCGGCTTCCTCTAAAGGATTAGATGTAAAGCTAGATTCTATAACTGTGTTCGATTTTAATACGTTTAAGTCCATGAATAAATGCATATTATTCCTCACAGTCAATCAGAATCGTGGACACGAATCTGAAGTGAGACTATTTATGAGTTTGGACTCAAGAGATTGACAATCCAAACTCACATGCATTATTTCATAATGATGCTGAGGAATAGATGTATTATTCTAAACTGTCCGTAGTCGTTCAGACTCGTGGGAACGAATCTGAAGTAAGACTATTCTGACTTTGGACTCAATGGTTGACAATCCAGACTCACAGACCTCATTGGGGAATGACGTTGGACGTAACTCGCATCAAACCATCTTCATGGATTCAATCATAAGATGGATTTGATTAATGGTATACTCATTAGTATCCTTAGACCTGAGATACATGACGACCTCCCCTTTACCAAAGACTGTTCTTTGATTGTAGCTTAACGCTGTCGCGTAACTGCCAGTCATAACGGCTACTTTTGGGAATGGATCTGAAGTTCAGTGGGAGCTGTATGTAGTCGACATGGGATTCTGTACTCTTGCACTAATCATGCAACAGCTAGACATCGTGGCGCCCTCGTTGATTCCAAGTGTAAAGTGTAAGGCCTTACCCAAACCTACTGTGTGTTTGTTTTGGACCACTTCGAATCTATATCGAGAAACATAATGATTGAACATTAGATGAGAATGAATTGAATCCATGTCCATCGTTCAATTGATGTCATATACAGAAGGGATACAATGACTTCGAATTACCACAAGTCTAATATCAGTTGCTTCACAACATATATGCCTTGGTTGTTGACTTGAAGTGTCATAACTGGTTGGGACAGTCATGTGTAGCTAGAGCACCTCTGCCTGTTTCTTAGATCTTGTCGCGATCAGTCCAAGTGGGAGACTGTTGGATATTATGTGTCCTGACCCGACAAATCTTGAACCCGACCCGGTTACGACCCGTAAGAGTTACACCGGGTGCAACGAACTCTAAACCCGCTTAAGAGTTAACCGGTAAAAGAAACGAAAAACGTTTGATTATATATATTATTTATAATAGTTATAAATAATTAATAATCAGTAATATTATTATTACCGGATTAATAATAAAGGGTGAACGATATTTAAATAAAAGTAGTTTTATTTTAAATTCACGGTCGAGTTATACGTTAGTGAAATATTTACTAACATTAACTCGTGGGCTCGCGTACGAGATGGGCTTTATTTTCGAGAGGGGCCCGTTGCGTATTAGTGGACATCTAATAAATATTAGATGATTAGGGATTAAACCCTAATCACCTAATATAATGCATGACGGCCAAAAGAAAAAAAAAGAGATTTCTCTTTCTTTTTCTTCTCTCGACGCACACCCAAAGAAAGGAGAAAAACGGCTTCGGCCGTTTCGCCGATCTCGCCACCGCCGTGCTCCGGTGGCCGTCTTCGCACCACCATAACTTGGTGGTGGTTGCTAGTTAGGGTGTTCCGTCAGTCAACGCCCGTAGACCGCCTTACGGTCTAGAGATCGCCGCCTCGTACGCCCAGATCCGCTGCTCGGTTCGCCGCCAATCACCGCCGCAAAACCCGCCGATCACCACCGTGGAACTCGCCGCCGCCGACGCCGCCGCTGCCACCGTCCGCCGTCGTCACCCGCCACCACTACCGCCGCTCGCCTGCCGTCGCTGGACCGTCGACTGTCGACGCGAGCCCGACGCCTTTCGCCGTGAGCCGTCTCCGGTTGCAATCAGATCTGAATCTGATTGATCTCGTAGTCTCGCGAGACGGGACGTCTGTCAAGACGTACTCTCGCGATGCGTAATGACCACGTGTCATAAACGCCGTCCCGTAGGGGTACGCGACACCGGACCACGAGAATCATCGCGATACGCGACAACCGTTTGAGACCGAAAGTGGTTCGTTCCGTTTCAACCTAGCGCTCGTTCGTTGAAACTCGGTGTCTCGAACGTTTGTTCAACACCGCCAAGGTATATCTAAACTCACTATTAGTTTAGATTGTTTATTTATTTATTTCTGTGTTTGCGTGTTCGGTAATCGGATCCTGTTGCGTACTGGTATTTGTGTTAATTGATTAAATAGTTTTTAATATATATAATTTGTTATATATGTATATATATATTTATATATATAATCTTATTCCGCTGCGTTACAGAATTAATTATAAATTAATTCGGTAAACTCTTTTATAAACTATTAATCTATCGGTCACGTAATTTTTAAAATATGTCACCGGGCGACCCGAATACCACTGCCAAAATCCCAACAAAGACATAATCATAATCACAATTATTTTTCAAAAACCATAAGTGTACTAATTTCCATCAAAGTGAACATATAGTAACTAACAACATGGTTTTGTTAGTCAACCATCAAGCATTAACATCAAGAACTTGTATGAACATGGATTATGTGACGAAGACGATTATCAATCTCAATCTCATCTATAGGAATGACAGCAGATTTGTCAGACGTACACTTTTTCGAGTTGCTGACATGAAGTGCATCGTACACTTTTCTATGTTCAGGTGGCAACTGAAGATGTTTTGCTACTGGTCCAATCTCCTCAATGATTTCAAAGAGAACAATGTAGCGAGAGTTTAACTTATCATGCTTTCCAAACGATTAACACCTTTCCAGGGTGCTACTTTCGGAAGTGAATAACACCTTTCAGGGATCGCGTGATCCAAGGATTGCCACGGGTATACGAATGAAAGGGAGTTGATAGGCCATCAAGAATAGTTCTTTATGAAGATGAGCGTTAGTCGTTCAGATGCATAGGATTCTGAATTAGAAGTTCTAGGCTTAGCATAATCACTCACGCAATAAGTTCCACTAGGATTTTCATGCAGTCCAGATTACAATCATGTGTGCACCCACAATTGTGATTTGTCTCGCATGATCAGCCTAGGTCTCACCTATTCTGAGTTTTCAACTCTTGTCAGAACATGGAATGTGTCGGGGACACTGTTACGCTCATGAGATAGCTTAGGCCGATTAGCTGCCGCTCAGATTCTTTCTAGCATCTCGAAAGTTACAATACACATTAGTAACAGAATGCGGCTTTGAATTTTTAGTGTGATAGCTGTTACTATAAGATAACTTAGCTAACGATAGATGGTCATCCAAACCATTACCAAAATCAATCACACAGGCACAAAACTTGTCCTAAAGGTTTGAATCGTTCTCTCGCTTTGACCATCCGTTTGTGGATGATAGGTTGTACTCATGTCGATACAAGTACCCAAAGCTTTCTGAAGAGATTTCCAAAAATATAGCGGTAAAATGAATATCTCGATCAGAGATGATAGAAACAGGTACTCCGTGGCGAGATACCATTTCTTTCATGTAGATCTTGGCAAGTTGCTCGGCGGTACGGGATTTCTGGATAGGTAGGAAGTGAGCAGACTTAGTCAAGCAGTCTACGATTACCCCAAATCGCATCATTTTTGAATTGGGTCCTTGGCAAATTTGTAATGAAATCCATGGAGATTTCTTCCCATTTCCATTATGGGGTTTTAGGTTGAATGAGTAAGCCAGAGGGCTTTTGGTATTCGGCCTTGACCTTTGCGCAAGTCAGACACTTACCAACATATGTGGTAATTTCAGCCTTCATATTAGGTCACCAATACAACTCTTTCGGACCATGATACATCTTATCAGGACCGGGATGAATAGAATACCTAGACTTATGGGCTTCATTTAGGACCTATTTCTTTACAGAACCGAAATGTGGCATCCAGAGTCTGTCCTTGGAGTAGAATGCAACGTCAGGCTTTTGACTAAGGATGGTGAGGTTAGATTGGATGGTTAGTCCAAAGGCAAGAACACGAAGAGGTTTTACTCGATCCTTCCTGCTTAATGTGTCGGCGACTACATTAGCTTTACCGGGATGGTAACAGATTTCACAATCATAATTGTTGTGTAGTTCTACCCAACGACGTTGTCTCATGTTAAGCTCTTTTTAATTGAATATGTGCTAAAGAATTTTGCGGTCACTGTATATCGTACACTTTGTAACATAAAGGTAATGTCTCCAGATCTTTAGAGCAAAAACAATAGCTCCGAGTTCGAGATTGTGAGTCGAGTAATTCCTTTTATGAGGTTTCAATTGACGGGAGACATAGGCGATGAATTTATCTCATTGCATAAGCACACATCCTAAGCCTTAGCGGGATGCGACGCAATATACTACAAAATCATTCGTTCCTTCAGGCGAGGACATAAATTGTGCATTACGCAACTTATGCTTTAATCATTGAAAGGCAGACTCAAATTTAGGATCCAAGACAAATTTCTTGTCTTTTTGGGTGAGTGCAGTCAATGGTTGAGCTATCTTTGAAAAGTTTTCGATAAACCTTCGATAGTAACCAGCAAGACCTAGGAATTGACGGATTTTAGATGGAGTAGTGGGCGCACTCCAATCTTGGAAAAGTTAACGTGTATTCCTTTCTTGTTAACCACGTGACCTAGGAAAAGTACTTCACGAAACCAAAAGTCGCACTTGAGAATTTTGCGTACAACTTTTCACTCTTAAGCAATTCCAGGAAGAGTCTTAAGTATTGATTGTGTTCTTCTTTACTACGGGAGTAGATCAAGATATCGTCGATGAACACAATAACAAACTTGTCCAAGTATGGCTTGCACACTTAATTCATCAAGTCTATGAATATGGCTGGTGCATTTGTCAAGCCAAACGACATCTCTAAAAACTCATAGTAACTATAACGGATTCTGAAAGCAGTCTTCGCAATGTCTTCTTTACGAACTCTCAACTGATGATAACTGGCCTCATATCAATCTTTGAATAATAGAGTGATCCTTGAAGCTGGTCGAACAGGTCGTCGATCCTTGTAAGCGTGTAACGGTCCTTCACAGTCAACTTGTTCAGCTTGCGATAGTCTATACACATGCGAAAGATCCATCTTTCTTTTTAACGAAAAGAACAGGAGAACCCCAGGGGAGTGACTGGGTCGAATGAATCCTTTATCCAATAATTCTTGTAACTGATTGGATAATTCCTACATTGCAGGGGGTAAGGCGATAGGAAGAACGGGCTACACGGGCAGCACCTGGAACAAGATCGATTCGGAACTCTACTTGCCTTGCCGGCGACAGGCCTGGCATATCTTCAAGGAATACTTCAGGAATTTCGCGGGCGTTGCGAACATCCTTAGTGACTTCTCTTTTGATTCCTTCTTGGCGACGTGTGCCAAGATGGCATGACCTTCCTTACGAAGATGTCTACGAGTTCTCACACAAGATACAATGTCTAGCTTGGCTCCACTCTTTTCTCCTTGAATGACTAGTGTTTCACCATTTTCCAATGGGATCTTGACTTGCTCGTGATGACAAACCATTTCCGCACGGTTCCTTAACAACCAATTCATGCCAATTATGATGTCAAAGCTTCTCAAGTCGACGGTCAACAAGTCAATGCTAAACGAATGATCAGAAAGACGCAAAGAACAATTTTGGTAGACCTTGTCGGTTTCGATTAAACTACCATCTGCCAGCTCTACGGAGTACTTAGTGTCTAACGCACTTGGGGTGATTTTAAAGGCAAAAATCAGTGGACATAAAGCTTTTCTTGGCTCTAGTATCAAACAAAACAGAGGCATAATAATCGTTAAGGATGAACGTACCAGTGACAGTGTTTGGATCCTGTCGGGCTTCTCCAGCGTTCATCACAAAGGCTCTTCCACGGGAAGTTCCAACAGTTTGACTTTTCTTTAGACATTAATTCTTCATGTGTCCAACAGCTCCACAACCGTAACAGGTTCTGGAAAGGGAAGTCTCTGGCCATGTGACCTTTCGTCTTGCAGTTGTTGCAGTACACGTTACTGCAAACATGGTGAAAGTTACATTTTAAACACAGTGACAGGTTCCCTGTGTAGCCAGACTTCTTTGTTTCTTGGACAGAAGCAAAGGCAAAAAAAGCCTTGACTGGTTCAAGGGCTTTTTCACGTTGCTTCCCTGGTTGTTTCTTATGATTTTTCTTGCTATGATGATCGCGCTTTCGCTTACGGTCGAATTTCTTTCTAGGAGAAGAAGGAGAAGAAGAACAAACATCAACAGCAAGCTTTAAATCAGAAGTCTTCCTAGCAAAGGATGCACCTTGACGTGTAGCCTGGTAAGTCAAACTATGTACCAGACGAACGACGCTTTGGAGAGTGGTTGTGTTGGAAGACATCACATCCACTAGAATATTGGGAGTCATAACACGCGAATTTTCTTGTACAATGGTGTCACTATTGTAGGACAGAGGTGGGATAGTTCATGAAAATGCTTAGTGTATCCAGCAAATATCAGATCCGTTCATTGTATGTCCCAAAACTCAACTTCCAGTCGTTGAAGTTCTTTTTATGGGGAAATACTCGTTTCTAAAAATTGCTTAAACTCATCCCATGTCATAGCGTAAGTTAGATCAGTTCCAACAGATTCAACATGTGAATTCCTCCATGTGAGAGTACCGTCCATGAACGTGCAGGTGGAAAATTTAACCTTGGAATGATCCGGGCAATGCTGACGCGGAAAACAGATTCAGTCTTTTTAAACCATAAATAAGAACTACGTCACCCTTAGTACCCTTGACGTTGATGGACTTACAGTTCATAAGGTCCTTGTAGTACTTTCTCGGGCACCACTAGGAGAACCCTCGTGGCGTCTTCTAGCGCCACGGGCAGCTTCATTAGCGGCTATAGCATCAGCGATGCGCTGGGCGACTAGAGCCTCGATTTGCTCAGCGTTCCAAGGGACAGGTGGAGGTGAGGAAGCTTGGTTGTTCGACGGTGAACAGCATAATGGTCTCCTCCACAGCTAGCATACATCATCAAAAGACTCAATCGTTAGCATAGAGGTAGTGACATCACTGGAGACATTGGTCATGTTGACGTGCAACGAATCCATAGCTTAACTAGCAGCAATAAATCGATCCTCGATCGCAGAGAGTCGTAACTCGAGAGTCTGAATAGTATCATATGCCAGCAAAGAACGAAGCTCGGAAATCACACGACGAATGGCGTTGTTGTGACCGGACAACGAGACTGAATTGAAACAAGATCAGGCAGACGAACGAGAGAGCCATTCAGAATAGTGGAAGTGCGAGCAGCAACAAAGGAGAGGGACTCTCCGACCTCTTGAATGGAAAGAACAACTGGACCAAAATGGTAAGAATGGTGCGACGGTGTCGGGTTAGAAGAAGAATGGTCAATGATACGGACAACTGGAATAGGCTCAAGAATATTAGGAATGGAAACAATGGGGGTCATGAACAGACATAATAGCTAGAAGAGGGAAGTATGCAGCAGGAACAGGTTCAACGGGGTCGTCATTGATCTCTTCGTCAGACGTGATAGGGTCCCACGTGCTCCTGGGCGAAGGTAGACGAGGTGAGTGCTCCTGAACTGGTGCGGTCTCTGGGACAAGAGTCGACGGTGTATAACTGGGCTCTGGCTCAGAGTCCGATGGTATCACGATAATCTCCTTGTTTTCCATGATGTGATGATTCCAAGTTATAATGATAATAGGTAATAATATATTAGGCAATTATCTTAGACAGTAAGGCATAACAATTTGCAGGTTAGTACACATACAAGGAAATGCATGAATGCACACACACGTCTGTCACACCCCGAGAATGGCTAATTGTGGGCATGTGACTGATTTGGCATCATGGTCATGGTTATGAATGATTGACATCTAAGTGAACGTTTAGAAAAGTCATTTGTCTTTTGAAAACATAAGTCTTAAACATTTATTTAAATATTTAAAACAGTGGCAGCGGAAAATAGTAGTGGAAATACATGATAAGTTTCAAAAGACAATGTTATGAGATTTTTAAAACATGACTACCCTAAGGTGTAATGTGACTAAATCTCCCAAGTGAAATGCATGAACACGCGGCAAGCAGACCATGATATGAGACAAGCAGGATCTATGCAGAAAGACATTGAATTGCATCCTTAATCACCTGAGAATTCAAGAAATTTAAAATATCAACAGAATTGTTGGTGAGTTCACAGGTTTGATGACACATGAAAATGTTTGAACAGTGTTTGAATTAGTGTTTAAAACAATGTTTGAAATGTTCGGCCGTCATGATATTATTTTTGTTGACTCTGATGTTGTAAAGATCAAACATGAACCTTGAATTCAAAACTAACTGTATACCCACTCCTAGTGTCCAACCCCATGTACACCGAATGACCAGAATAACTAATGTACCCCTTGACTATTTCCGTGGAGTCAGGACTGGAGCGACCAAGTCGGGGCAGGGTCGTCAACCCAAATAGATCTATTCACAAGCTATCGTTTCGAATGACCTAATTGAATTCAATTAATAGTGGAAATTTAGGCATATAACATGAATCAACATGAATACACAGATTGGGGTTTATGAAAAGAACATGCAATCAGTACGTCTTACAGAAATCATAATATCAGACAAAATGAAATTTGAATTGGCATTCATTGAATTCTCCCCCATAGTTTAGAAAACAGAAATAAGTAAAAGGGGCCGTGAAACTCACTTGATATGAAGATGGACTGACAAATATGAATTGGGTGAAGTAGCCTAGCAAGCGTCTACAATGTAATATTAAGACGTCTTCGGGGTTGGCTAAATTGGGATTAGTGAATACGTCACCCAATGTTCGATGCTAAGTCTTGACAGAAATTACCCGATGACAGTGATGGAAATCATGAATTATTATTTGTTGGAAAACAAATAATATAAACTTACGAAAATAATTATTTATTTGAGTGAATAAATAATATCTGGTTTTTTTTCACGTTAAGAAAATATTATATTGAATAATATATTTATTTTTACGAAATGACACGAAAAGTATAAATATTTAATTTTTGTCAAATATTTATAAGGTTTTGAACCTCCAAAAATAATAAATAAACTCTTTCATTTATTAAGGTTCAAACACGTGTTTTCTACCGCGCGTCAATACACGGTATTTATCGCGTTTTATGAAAATATCATTTGACACATAAAAATATATTTATTTTTATGAAATAGTGATTCCAAAATATAAGAGTTTATATTTTGTAAAGTTTGAACGTTGGTTTGTCTGATGGTGAGCCGGTCTCACCGATTTGACCGTAATGACTTGTTTTATGATGTTTCGAGTTTCCTAAGCACTTAGGAAATGTTTATGAGGCTGATTTAATGTGGTTTATGGTTTTAAGTTACCAAGTTTGTCGGCAGTGGTTTAACTTACAAAAATCAGTATCTTTGAGTTACCGAAAGTCACAGTTTTTGTCCAGTTTGCCTCTAAAACATTATTTTCTATTTTTGAACTTCATGGAACATTTTTATACATAAAAATGATCACATTTTAGGTTCTGGACCAGAACCATATTGTGTCTGGATTTTTATATTAAATATGTTAGAAAACTTGTATTTCGGGTCATGAATATCCCGTTTTTGGACGTGTAATGTTTTGGGTCTAAATGTGACTTTTAAAATCTTGTAGGTAATTTATAAACGCACATTTCTAAAGCCTCAAACACACCATAAGATTTTTCATGGTCATTTTTAATATATATATGATTTCTAAGTCATAAAAATCATTATTTGAAATATATCTTTATGTTTAGTATTTCTTTTAACAAAATAGCATTTTATGTTTTATAAAATGTCCATTATTACTTAATTTTTCTAAAATTACTAAACAAGATATAATTTGTAGGATTTTATGTGGGCTTTCAATACATATTTTATGACACACATTTTTCTAGTGTCACATTATGTAACACTTTGAAATATATTTATTTTGTCAAAATATATGCCTATACTTATAAACCATGACTTTTTCATCAAAACAAGCATATACTAATATTCTTAGAATATCATGTTTCATAATGATTTTTGTTATCTTTTTACAACATAATGTTACTTATGTTAAGACATAATCATAATCACAATTATTTTTCAAAAACCATAAGTGTACTAATTTCCATCAAAGTGAACATATAGTAACTAACAACATGGTTTTGTTAGTCAACCATCAAGCATTAACATCAAGAACTTGTATGAACATGGATTATGTGACAAAATTTATGAACAAAATCAAAAGATAAAACACAAGGAGTGAATGATTCTCACTTAAGCTTTATCCGGATCGGTTATGACTTAAGTGGGCGTTGATTAGCTTCCGGGTTAAGCTCCTAAACCCACCCTTGATCTTTGTTTTAGAATGAACACTAGTAGAAAAAGCCCCTTCCTTGACGCGCAAACAATGACACTCAATAATTTATGACGCGCAAAAACAAGCGTCATAAAAAAACTGTCGTATTTTACAAAATTCTATGGGTAGATGACGCGCATTTTTGCGCGTCATAAAAATTGTGTCATTTGAAAAAAAATAAAAACGCGGAGGACATAATGTTCGTGCGCGTCAATTGTAAAAAAAATAATGTCGCCTTTTAATTTTTTCCCGCCCAAAATAAAATATCTTGGTCCCGCTATCTACACTTAGGGTTTTTTCTAAGTTTTCACGTTCCCTCTCAACTTTTTGCCCTAAAAATTTATTCCCGCTACTCACTCACCTTTTTCCCTAAAAATTCATCCCGCTCAAGTTTTTTTTGCCCTAATCTCATCCGGTTCTCCGACGACGACGACATTTCTCCCTCACCTACTTGTTTTCACAACAGTTTCTCACTCATTTTCCTTCAACTTTTTTGCCCTAATCTCATTCCCGATGGTATTTCTTTAGTTTCCTTCACACATTTTCCTTCAACTTTTTTCCCTAATCTCATTCCCGATGGTGTTCCTTTTTTTTTACCACCGCCGCCTGGATTTCAACGCTTACATCGCCTGGATAAGTCGCTTGATTCCTCTTCGGATTTACATTCCGCCGCCTACTCGGAACCCGATGGTATTCCTACTCGCTCGGCTGCTAAACGGAGGTCTGCGATTCAATTGAATGAGGCTGATGGTGGAATCAAGCTAAATCGGCCCACTGCTCCTCTCAACACAAAAATCAGTCCGAATATTGAGATTAAAGAAGATTTTGGTTCGTAATCTAGGTTTGATTTTCCCTTTCTTACTCCCAATTCTAAAGATTTTGCTTTTGTTTCTTCGTTTTTTCATCAACAACTACATAAATCTCTCGAATGAGGGCAGGTATCAGTATACCTCTATCTAAAATTAGGGTTTCTCTGTTGTCAAGTGTATATCTTTGTTCTGATTATATGACATGCTGGTATGACGTATCTGAAAAAATTAGGGTTTCTTGTGCCTTTTTTTCTTTGAGTCGTTATTTTTATTATGTGATTGAATTGTGCGGTACATTTTGATTTCAACCAATGCGAACGCTGCATACTCATGCCAGTTACAGAGTTCATGTATGTCATACTTTTGTGTTGAAATTCTGTGTATGTTTATGGAAATAGAGATTGTATTGATAATGGATCTCAAAAGGGGAGCCGATTAGGATGCAATTGATGCAAGTAAGATGAAAACACTGTCCATAGTGAAACACGAGATATACGAAGAAATTGTAGGAGAACAACTCAACTGTTTTGTTATATAAATATGGTAGCTCATTCTATAGCCTCTATTGTCGAACGTAACACATGATTGAGTCAAACTATTACTTAAACCCTTCTTTACCAAGGTAATCTTGTAATTCCCTTTTGTATTATCTCTAAAGAGCCACATTGGTTAAGAAAGTATATGTTGTTTCATTACTCATGTAAATGCTTTCTTGCACAGACGATCATATCTTTAATGGGAGAGTTACAGCTGGAAGTTTATGTGGAGCGTATAAGGTACCATTGTTTAATCATAGTTGAATTTGCATTTATATTTTTTCTTCATAAATTAACTATATTGTTAGGCATAATGATCTTTATAGGATGTATGTAGCAAGAAGTGCAACAAAAACCGTAGTTAAAGAAACCACAACTCATAATCTACATAATGAAATTCTCAATTCTAACAAGTTTGTTTCTTATTTAGTTATTTGTTTATAAAAATAACATATCTTCATGTGAAATTTCTCTATAAATAAAATCTGTTACATTATTCAGTTAATATAAGAATATTAAAACTTTTAAAGTGTCATCTAAGTTATATAGGAAATTCTTGAGTCAATGCTGACTGTGCTAAGGGATTTTAACCAGTTCTTTATTTTTATTGTGATGTGGCGGTTTTTAAAATTACAAGAGTAATATGGTGTCACAAGTTGTAAATTAGTATTATATACACCAGTAATGTGGTATGCATGTCATTTATACATTATTTAGGGCATTATCATTTAAAATGTTTATGTTCCAACATCAAATTGACTTTACTTAAATTATTTGATCAATATATTATCGTTTTAATTTATTTATATATTTATGTGGGTTTTTTTTTTTGTTTCTTATATTTAAATCAAACTTCATGCTCACAACAAGCATGCTATTCAATAGGTCAAATTATTTTAACATTTAAAATATTGCAATCTGATGAGAGTAAGCTTATAAATGCATCATCAGATCACAGGCCAAGTATGCAGAGTCATGACATGAGTTAGCTAGGTTTATGTATAAAACAATCAGTGCTGAGTTGAACTGTATTGGCCAAGCTGCAAGCCAATAGAAGCAAATAGCGGGGTAATGAGTAATGAACTCCATATAAGTTGACTAATTCTTGTCTACCAGAATGTCCATTGTTGGACCAATTTTAAGTTTTCCTGGAACTTTATTATCAACAAGCACAAGTTTTCCTACTCTCTAGGTTTTTAATCATATTTTTGGTAGAGAGATTAAATGTAAATATATCTTGATTTTAAAATTATGTGTCTAAAACTTGTAGGTGGTTCATTGTTAATTTGCTTATTCAATTCTTTTTATCAGATATAAAAATGATTAGGAGATACAAAAACGATGAAGGCAATTGCAGCTCTTCGTAACTAGTGTGTTAGCAGAACCATCTTCTGTGATAAGGGAACTAATATAGGCTAGAAAGCTGGTTGGGATCCACTACCAAGTTTGCTTCTATTGCCAATGTTACGATTTATTATCATCATCACTAATGGTAAAAGGAGATCAAGCAAAATGAGCACAATTGGCTGGCAAATAGACCCTTTTGGTCATTTATCTTTATTTTTTGATCTTAATGGTTCAATTCATTATCTTACATTTCCTTTCGCAGGTATCTTAGTGTGGCTATTTCTGGTTCTATTTCTTTGGATTGGTATGTATTTTCTTTATTCCACACTTAAAACTAGTTTCCTGATTTTTGTCCCAAACCCATTTTGAGGTTTAGCATGTTACCCAACCTGACTTGCCCATCTGCGACTTCTACTACACTCTTCTTCACATTGTTTTAACATTGATGTTTTAAATATACAAGTGGTAATTGGTTCTTCAGACTTGAAAGCTAACCATTCCATTCACTCACATGTGGATATTATGACTGAAAATCAGAAGTACAGAAAGGTAAGTGATTCATTTTAATTGGTTGTGACCAAGAATCTTCACTATGCCTTGTCAATTTACAAAATGTAGTTGATTTCTTGGGTTTTCAGACTTCTGAATACCCAATATCAGAAACCAAATTTGTGAAGGTCATTGGTGTTTCAAGAAGGGTTTTTAAAAAATCACAACTACAATAGTTCAAAGGCCAGTCTCTTAAATAGAATAAACTGCCAAGTATATACATATCATAAGACCTATTATTTTTTTAACCAGTTGTTCTTTGTTGAAGTATGTTGTGATGTATATTAATCAAAAAGTGGAGATAACAGTTGTCTCACTGATTGCATTTTGAAGCTACATTCTTTTTACTATCTTCATATTTCATTTGTGCAGGTCCAGTCTCACTGATTGCATTTTGAAGCTACATTCTTTTTACTATCTTCATATTTCATTTGTGCAGGTCCACCCAGACAAAGACTCAAACCGCCGCTCTGCTCTCGTCTTCCACAGGTTCTCTCGCCCAAATCCACCTTCCACAGGTTCAAAAAAATAGCCACCTAACAACTTAACACATGTTATTCTTAATAATGTTTATGCAGGTTGCATCGCTACCAAGGAACTTGGAACCATTATGAGGTCTCTTGGACAAAACCCAACAGAAGCTGAACTTAGGATATGATGAATGAGGTGGATGCTGATGGGATGCTGGAAGGAATAGTGATGAAAGCACCAAAAAGATGAAAAGATCATTAAGATTACTGGTATGTCTTATGTATTTCATCATGGTTTTTTATTAGGATTTTATGTTCTCTTTTAGTTGGATATTGAGAGAAGCCACAAATTGTCATGTAAGTATAGTATGTTAAATAAACAAGGATTTTTTTTATCCATTTAGTTAGTTGATAAATGTTGGTATCATATATATATATATATATGAATCCATTTGTAAACTCATTGTAACTTTGTAATGTTGTTATATATATGAAATACATTATATTGCTATAACTGTAGTTTATTTTGTATTGTCGGGTTAATTTTCATTTAATGTAGAAATTAGTGATTCTACTAAAAAATACTTTTTTTTAATTTTTTTTTACATTCTTGACGCGCAAAAATGCGTGTCATCTCCCTTTATGACGGTGGCTTCCTTGACACACATTTTATGACGCGCATTGCGCGTCATCGTTCGCGCGTCATAAATGGGATGACGCGCATTTTGCGCGTCAAGAGGCTTCTTGACCCTACCTTCCTTGACGCTTTTTTGCGCGTCATCTGGGCCCTTTCTTGACGCGCAAAAAGCGTCAAGAAAGGCCATTTTTGTAGTAGTGGAAGATGATGAAAGGATGAAAGGAACATCATGGATTTTGATAAGAAACAAGAGATTAGATTATGTGTTTAGAAATATTTGAAAGAAAGAATGAAAGAATGATGATGAACTAGGAATGTTTGATGAATTACCTTGACTAGAGATGTGATTAGAAGCTTAGATTGAGTGTTGGAATGGTAGAAATCTATGGTGGTGGTGGCGGTTTATGGAGGGTCGAGAGCTAGGAGAAAAGAAAGAGAGAAAGTGTTGGTGGGTTCTTGAAATGTGAAGGTGAGAATGAGGTGAGTTAGTGTTTAAGTAATAAGTATGTGGCTTGGTTTGGGACCTTGGTTCACGGTTTAATAAACCGACTAGGGGAGGTCGGTTTTGGGTTAGCTCGAACCAAGAAAGGAAGAAGGGAGGAAAGACTTGAATCTTGCTTGAACCTTGGCTAGTAAATGAATCAAAAGGTGGTGGTGTGGCCCTTCAAAACCGGCCGAGGGAAGGGGAAACAAGGGGAGCAAAGAGGGTGGCTAATATCCCTTGTGAAATGGTTTGGTCTTGTACTTGTGGGACATACATGTCTCATATCAAGACTACAAAGCATGGATTCTAGGGGACAAAGAGGAGATTAGGCTTGGCCATTTGTAAGTGGTTAACCTTATTATCTTTTGGTTATTACCCTCATTTGTACTCCCTTGAGACATTGTTGTCTAATATCATGGGAGCATGTTGGTGGAACTAGGCACAATCAACATTAGGCATGTGATCATTGTTTAAACCAATTCTAATGGGTGTTTGGTTGGTTCGGTTAGAACCAAACTAGGAAAGGAAGGAGGAAACCCAGAAAAGAAAAGAAAAGGCCGGTCGTCGAACTCGGGTCGAACAGGAAACGAAAAGGAGAAAAAAAAAAGAAAAGAAGGGAACTCGGTCTCTAGTTCGAATCCGAGAGGAAAGGAAGAAAGAGAACGGGCCGATGACCTAGGCCAAATCGGGCCGAAGAGAAAAAGAAATAGGCCGGTAGGCCCATTGGGCTCACTGGGCTGAACCGGATCTCGGGTCGGGTCGGGTTGAGTCCGGGTTGATCCAACGAGTCCAACGACACTTCGTTTGAGTCAAAACGATAAACGAATAAAAACTTGATTTTTGACACGTATCCGGACGAATTTTATAAATATAAAACGGATAAAAATAAGCATCGTGTTTTGTTCGAACAGACGGAATTTGATTATCACATGTCTTGATGTTTAATGATTTTGTGAATGTCTCTTTGATGTTTTTGAATGGTCCGAAATAAGTTTTGTTCGACATGAACATTAATTGTTTTGAATTTTGATGTTTTAAGTCTAAACGAATATTTAGATTATTAAGTGAGAATAAAGTGTTGTTTGAATAAAATGACCGAGTTTTATGAATATAAAACTTTGTTTTTTTTTTTGAAATGAACTCGTCGTTTGAATAAACGACTTGTTTTGAATACGTTACGACGTAACGTAATGTTATGAAAATATATAATTAATATTTTATATTTTTATTATTGAAGTTCCATCCTGAATTGACACGGAACTTTAAATTGATTTCCACTACAGGTAAATGTTGTCGGACCTAGTTTGACTATGTTGGCATGCAAGTTCACCTAATTTGAATATATTAAGCCTAATGCACATAGATAATCAGTTAATTGCACGTTAATATAATATTAAAGTTAACCTGTAATATACGAGTTGTCACAGACACCTTCTCTCTTGATTTGCGCCCGTTTTTTACATACCCTTGCACAACCGAACCGAATCAACAACTACCGGGTCCCCGGTATCCCCACACTTAAGATCAACCACATCCACATGCTTAGACCGGTCAACCACAATATCACCCTTCTTTGTGCCAACCTTATTTTCACAAGAAGGACACTTGTTAGTAGCAAGTATTTTAGTAAAAACATCAATAACCGAATAATTGAAAATGTGAGTAAATATATGTAAATGAAGTAAACGGTTATCGAAGTGCATTGTGCACGTGTTTGCCTTACAGTTGATTTGTGTGTCAGCGGTGGCCAAGAACGGTCTCCCAAGTATCACTCTCGGTTGGTATCTGTTCTCTTCGTAATCTAGGACTAAAAATTCCTCGGGATTGTAAAATTCACCAACTTTTACCGTAACTCCTGGTAGCATTCCACGTGGCCTCCTCCTTGAACAATTAGCTAGCACCACCGTGGACTTCACCTCTTGCAGTGGCCCTACACCCATCATATCATAAATACTACCCGGTAGCACACTAACTGATGTCCTAACATCCAACAACGCCTTATTTGTCTTGTAGTCACCAATTTGGATCGGGATTAGAGGCGTCCTCAACTCTTCATATTCCTATCCTTCTTCATTATCTTCACCTTCCTGTAAAATATTGATCGCACTAATAGGAACTCCTCGAATGTCTTTTTGTACCTAAGGTGGAGGCTTGGTGAGATGGATTAATCACTATGTCGCTTGACAATTTACCTGGAACCTGATGTGATGCTTCAGCTGCGAATTGCCCAACCTACTTTTGCAACGCCTCATAGTTCATTTCTTGGATCTCGAACCTGCGTTGAAAGCCTTCTAAAATAGCAGTAAACTGATTCTGCACTCCATCTTCTTGCCTTGGCTGTTGTTGTTGAAAATTTATCTGTTGTGATGGACCTTGATTGTAAGTGTTACTTACTACACACCAGACCAGACCTATCATAGTTGGAGTTATCAGCCGATACATGCAAAGTCCACGTGAATCACATGGGATCGCTGTGAAGCACATGCTTCAATACTTGAAAGGTACTTCGAGCTATGGATTGAGGTACAAGAAACGAGGTTTGAAGAAATTAATTGAGTTCCTTGATAGCAGTCATAATGTAGTTCGGACGCCGTCAAAAGCACTACAGTCACGTGTTTCACTTTGGATCAACACCTATC
>JBCNJP010004439.1:0-13051 GCA_039602395.1 Deinandra increscens subsp. villosa
CAGGTTCGATGGATTTTGTTCGTATAGGGTTGTAGAGGATGAGCTCACGAGTCCAGGGATATAAAAATCATCAAAATTGGTTGAGTATTTACGAAGTTATGAAGGAAATACGGTTTTCCGATAAGGTGCGCTTTTCCGGTGAGAAATTCTGACCAATTTAGGGTTCGCAGGTTTAAAGAATGATGATGATGACGTGGTGGTCTACGAGTGGCTGCATGGGAATGGACTTTCTCTCTCATTGTCGGATAACTAGGTCAACTCCTCTCCGTTGTTGATTTTCGATTGGTCCAAGAGAAAGAAAGCGTGGGACCAGCTAGTGGAGAGAACCGTTAGAAGGCTTCTCCCTGTCGCTTCCTGATTGGTCCTCCTCCTTCTCACGTGGATCATAATCCCCAACCGTTGGATGACCTTAATCTCAGCCGTAAGATCTGTTTCATTGTGCTTTTTCTGCCACAATCTCATTGGACAGCACCACATCACCTAGATTGCAAATTGTAGCCATTGGATCGGAGTTATTTTCAGCCGTTGGATTTTAAGAAATATTGAACCTGATTGGCTAAAAATATTATAAACGGATTGTGGTCTTTTAAGCCTCAATTCTGATTGGTCAGGTTTATTTGACATGGATAATGGTTTTTCTTATGGGATTTAATTAAACTAATGGTATTTTCAGCATTTTTCGTCAATTGCGAGGTTTTTCTTGTTACTTTTTAACGAGACTAACGCAATTACACCGCAACGAAATTTTGAAAATATTCGTTGGTCATGGATTTATTCCGATTTATTTTATTGAGGTTCCGGTTATTAACGTCACGCGCACATTAGCTATCGAGCACTGACTGGTTAGCTTTATTATCCGGTTAATTTTCAGCTTTCTTGTTATGTCTCACGGTTTTATTTTTAGCTAATGCAGCGCTGATGTCAGCTAACCGGATTAACTGGAATCTCAGTTAATTATTGGAAATATCCGTTAAATCTCTCGAGAAGCTGTTACTTGAAGAAATTTGACGGTTTTTCTCAGATTTTTCCCAGTTTGCACCGTTTGACTCTGAAATCTTCATGGAATATTTTTCCGAGCTCGTTTTTCAGAAACCAAAATTACGAAGACTCCGGTTATTATTATTTTCGCTGGAGATCTCATCTTTTCTCTGATTTGATGTTTATTTTCGCATCCAACCTTAGTCATGCGGATTATTCACGACTGTTAGCACCTGGCTTCCGGTTTTTCGCGAGATTGTCCGATTCCAGGATTTTTGCACCGGTTTCTCTAGGAAATCGATCGCGACGGTTCGACTCTCTGCATCTGATTTTTCACTTCCGCATCGGATGTTTTTCAGAGGGATCTAGAGAAAAGGGGAAATTATTATGAAAATGGATTATCGGGTCGATTATCAAAAGTTGGAGCATTTTCAGTGTTTAATTGGTTAATTTGATTCGGTTTGTTGCGGTTTTGACTCCGATGCTCGGCATTCTTAGTATTATACCCGACCATGTGAACCGAGTGAACTGCAGCACTTGGCTCTCAGCTGGAGAAACAAGAAAAGAAGAAGCTTATTCATAGGGGGAATCTCTACAACCGATTGTCTCGGGTTTATTTTTTTCTCATTGAAGATGTACGGCAGAGTGATTCTACAGCAGTTGAACATATTTGAAAGCATCAGTCAAGGGGAATATGTTGGAAATAAAATCTATGTGACTGATGCTATCAAATCTGTTTACCGAAGCATTCGACTGAAGAATCCATGTGAATTGATTTAGAGATGTGGGTTGTGATGCTCGAGGCTTGCGAGATTGGACCGAAGACCATTTTCTGGAAAAGTCAATCGTTCGGGTCAACGGTCAACGTAAAAGTCAACGAAATATCGGTTCGAGCGAGTCAAGCTTCAGATTAATTAAATCAATTTTGATTTAATTAATATTTTATGTTATTTGATTTACTTGTAATTTTTGTTCATTTATGTTTTCTGTAGTTAGTCACCCTCACTATATATAGTGAGGGTGCCAATTACAAGTAAAAGAGTCTCTGAGTGTGGAGATGGCGATTTCTTGTAGAGTGGTGTGAGCTTCCATTCTAGAGAGAGAGTGAGTCATGGATTATAGAGAGATTGTTGTTGTCATGATTTCTTGTTCTTGTAAACATTCGGTTCAATGAAATCATTCGACGAGTTCATCATCTTTCTTGTATGATTTCCTAGATTCATCTCGTTCATCATCTTGGGGTTTTTCGAATTCGACCCTCGTTCTCGCTCAAAATCATGATTCTCGTAGTGAAATCGGTCCTGATAATTAATAAAAGTAAAACATGGAAACTAACCAACTTACTCGAGGGACATAGAGCAATTAATTGGCCTCAAATGTGTATTCAAGACAAAGCGAGATGATAATCAAAGGATTACAAAGCACAAGGCTCGCTTAGTAGCAAAAGGCTATGTGCAAGAACAAGGACTAGATTTTGATGAAGTCTTTGCACCAGTAGCACGTAGAGACTGTACGTCTTTTTCTAGCAATTATTGCTTACAATGAATGGGAAGTACATCATTTTGATACCAAATCTGCATTCCTAAACTGAGACTTAAAGGAAGAAGTCTACGTATCTTAACCTGAAGGATTTATAAAACCAGGAACTGAGAAGAAAGTGTATAAGTTATCCAAAGTACTGTATGGTTTGAAAAAGCACCACGTGCATGGAACATCAAGTTGGATCATACGCTGAAGTCATTGAAGTTTCAGAAATATACGTTGGAGCATCTTATCTACATAAGGAGAAACAATGAGTCTACCATACTAGTAGGAGTCTATGTAGATGATCTCATAGTCACAGGAGCACCAAAGAAAGAGATCGATCACTTCAAGTCACAAAAGGAACAAGAGTTTGAAATGAGTGACTTATCAATCAAGCAAACTGATACATCAACAAGATCCTGAAGGATGCAAATATGCTTGACTGTAACGAAATAAAGATTCCTATGGATTCGGGAACAAAGCTCACGAAGACTGTAGGAGGAGACCTGGTGGATCCAACTGAATATAGAAGTCTGATAGGTAGTTTAAGGTATCTGCTACAAACAAGACCAGACCTGAGTTATGCGATGAATCTACTCAGTCGTTTCATGCAAGAACCAAAGGAACATCATATGAAAGGAATCAACCAGGTAGTTAAGTACGTCAAAGGAACAAAGGATCATGGAATAGCCTACAAGAAGAACGGAGGAAACAAGATAACACGTTATAGAGATAGTAGTTATAACATTGAAAAACGAAAAGGAACAACTGAATTCGTATTCTACTTCCGAGATTCTCCTATTACTTGGTGTATGCAAAAACAACAAACAGTGGCATTATCATCATGTGAATCAGAATTCATAGCAACCACTGCAGCAGCACAACAAGCACTATGGTTACGAAGATTAGTTGCTGAATTGACTGGATGGAAAGAAGAAAAGATTACTTTACTAGTTGACAACATCTCAGCAATAACACTGATGAAGAATCCTATATTTCATGAAGAAGCAAGCACATTGACACACGTTATCATTTCATCAGAGAATGTGTAGCGAATAATAAGATCAATGTTGAACATGTTAGTGGAGAAATTCAGAGAGCAGACATTCTCACTAAAGCAATGGCAAGAGTCAAGTTCACAATGATGCGAGAACTACTGGGAGTTCAAGATCTGAAGACAGGGAAATATGAAAATGATTAGGGGGTGAAATGTGATATTGTAAATAACTAAAGACAAGGTTTAGTTAGTGTGTTAAGTTGTAATTAGTATAAGGGTTAGTATTGTCAAGGTTGTATCTCTACAACCTCCATGTCGTATGTATATATATGTCTGTATACACTTGAAAATCAATATATGTGTTTTTGTTTATGAAATTGTGTTCATCGCAAGCAGAGAGAAAGAAGAGAGTTTCTACCGAAATCGTCTCATGTAAACATCATCATCAACATCGGATTTGTCCAACAGTTGTCCATTTGGTGTAGTGGTGTTATGTATGGTTTCTTACACTATGTTCTCAGGTTAACTTGAGGAGGGAAAAGAAAGGAAATGAAATGATATATAAAAATGGTTGTGTTTTCGAGTTTCATTTAAGGAAGGAAAAAAAAATGAAAGTAAACAATATTGTGTTCCCGAGTTTAATTTAAGGAAGGAAAGGGAGGGATTTGGAAGGAAAATAACACCATTTTCTTTTTCTTCCAATTTAGAAGGAAATGGAAGGAAATGATTCCTCCCATTTCTTTTCTTTTCTTTTCTCTTCTTTTCCTCTCTTTCTCTTTTCCTTTCTTTTCTTTTCTTTTCTTTTCTATTCCTAAGTAATCTCAGGAACATAATGTTAATGTTTAGATTTGGGTTCAAGTATTGCATGTTGGCACAATCGATAACTGAAACGAACGAAAATCTCAAAATGTTTGATCGAATCTTTCTTCGACAGAAAAGAAAACAATAAGAACTTTCAATTAGATTATTGGTGTTTGATCGAATCTTGCTTCGACAGAAAAGAAAACAATAAGAACTTTCAATTAGATTATTTTTTTTGGTGCTACCAATTACAAAACCATCACCTAAATTTATAGGACTTCCACCGACCTATCAACCTAAACTTAACTTTCTATAACCTTTAAAAAATTAAACTAAAATTTAACCTAAACAATAACTATCCTAGTGAAACTAAAAGACCTCCTACCGACTTATTAAAATAAATTATTAACCTTGCTAATTAATCCCTTTAATTATTATCATTTTACAAAATTAGCCCATTATTCACCCCAAATCTTGTAACACCTTCATTTAATATAGCGCTGGCGGTCCGTGAGTCAAGTTAACCTCATCATCTTCCTCCCACTTAGGACATTCCGATGCATAATGACCTAGCTTGTTCCCCTTGAAACACCTGATGTGTCTTTTATCCCGTGGACCCCGACTGCCATCTCCCCGACTTTTCCCACACACCCGACATTTACCCCGGTCACGTCCAAAGTCTTCTCGGCTTGAGTTTCCACAACCACAATGCTCACACTTATGCCCATCCTCTTTTTCTTTTTTCTTTACTTCTTCCTTCTCCTTTTCCTTGTCACCTTCCTTGGCAAATAATAGTTGACTTTGGTGTTCACCGGTTTGACTCTCATCGTCTTTTACCCTTTCTTCATACGCTTTAAGACGTCCCACAATGTCATCAAACGCGACCGTTTTCAAGTCAATGACTTGTTCTAATGAGGCAGCCATGTGGACGAACTTTTTCGGTAACCCGTAAAGAAATATCTTTACTAGCTTTGATTCTTCAATAGTAGACCCGCGAGATGCTGCTTTAGATGAGATACTCGTTAACTTGCCCGCAAAGTCATCTATTGTGTTTGATTCTTTCATCTTCAAACTTTCAAATTCCGCCATTAAAGTTTGTAACATGGCTTCCTTAACCCGCTCCGCACTAAGATGACGAGATTTGATAGCATCCCACATCGCCTTTGTCATATCCAAATTGTCCACTTGCAGTATTTGTTCTTCGGGTATCGATTGAAACAAAAGAGCGATTGCAATATTATTTTTCTTTGTGTCCGTTGCCGTTCCCGGTTCCACAATTTCCAACACCTCGTGAACATTAAAATTGCTTTCATCCGTATAGCCCAAATTGTATAGTTTGTTTTTGACAACATCGGACAAATAAGAGATGTTGTATTATTCTCCTTAAAGGTGACCACCGCTTGATTATCTGGTTGACACATTCTTGTTCAAACTAAGTTAACTGCTCGTTAAAAACAATTAGCTTCTTCCTTCTGTTGCGTTCTCCGACACACTTTCACGAGAGAAAGAAAAACTGCTCCCTTCCTTGACCGATAATAAACCTTTTTAAAATCGTAAACCGCAACCAAAACCGGTTACTTACCGCTACGTGCACCGTCTTTTTCGCGATTGAACAAGAACACGCACTCTGCTTCCGTTGATGTTGATCACCAAAAAAACCCGTGCTGATTACACCGCCGCCTGTTGCAATCTGATTCTGCTCTTGTTTGTTCTTACCCGCCGTTCTGACCGAAAACACCCCGTTACCGATCACGACACCGAAACAAACCCGCAAATCAATTACTACTCCGGCTCTCTTCTCCGTCCCTCCGATCCATCGCTTTGATACCAATTGTTAGCACAATCGATAACTGAAACTAACGAAAATCTCAAAGTGTTTGATCGAATCTTGCTTCGACAGAAAGAAAACAATAGGAACTTTCAATTAGATTATTTTTTTGGTGTTACCAATTACAAAACCATCACCTAAATTTATAGTACTTCCACCGACCTATCAACCTAAACTTAACTTTCTAGAACCTTTAGAAAATGCAACTAAAACTTAACCTAAACAATAACTATCCTAATAAAACTAAAAGACCTCCTACCGATTTATTAAAATAAATTATTAACCTTGCTAATTAATCCCTTTAATTATTATCCTTTAACAAAATTAGCCCATTATTGCAATGCTCCGTTTTTTCTTTTAACTGACAACTGACACGTGTTTTGTTTTAAACTAAATTTTTTTGGAGGCTTGCCACGTCTTCGACGCCTTCCACGTAATTACATAGGCGATATATATACTTTCTTATTCTTCTTCTCGCTTTTTCCTCCCGTTCGTTCTTACAGTTAGGTTTCTTCGATCACTACTTCGGGTTACGTATTTGGTCTTTCTTAATTGATTGCAACTAGCAAATCGTTTCTGTTTGATTTATTAATCAATTTAGCAACCTTTACTCAAGTACTTAGTATTACCAATTCTGAACATGGTCTCCATTTAGCCCCTACAACCGCCGGACCATCTTGCATAGTTTATAAATAGTCAAATACATTACTAAGTTCGTTCATATCTTGTTTCTCCCGTCAACAAACCCACATGTGCTTATACCATCTTTTCAGAAACGCTTAGCTGATAATAGAGATGGAGGAGGATAGTTTCAGTAATTGAATTATCTTCCCATTTATTACCACATGACATGCCCTCTAAACCAACCCTTATCTTTATCTCCACCGCTAATATTTATTTGTCTATCGGCGCTCTCATTCACTCCGTGCATAAGATGGACAACCTATAACCTGAGGTAGTGCTATACTCGAGCATCCAACAAAGGTATCATGAAGAAGCTGTCACTCTTTGCGTTTTCCTTGATAATTTACTCAAATTTAGCATTCACACAACCAGCAAAGCTCCATACGCAAGAGGGTAGGTAGCCATTTTCTATTTTCTCTAATTACATGGTTTTCTCGATTGAACGACGGATTAATGGTGATTGTTGTGCGTGTGAACTGATGCAGTGAAGGCCTTGAAAGAAATCGGGGGGAAGTTAGGGCTAACAGGGAAGAAGGCATGGAACTTTGACGAAGATCCGTGCAATAACGAAGGGAGATGGAGCGTGTTTGTTCTCTGCAATTGCTTTTTTGAAAATAATACCATCTGCCGTGTTACTGACTTGTACGTATATTCCCAATCCTATTCTGGTAATTTGCAACCAAATCTAAAATTGAAGAAATTGAAGTAGTATTCTTATGATTATTCTGCCATCAAGCTCATCTAATGGATACTAGTATTATGGTAGACGAGTTGCGGACCAAAAATTACTTGGTTTTGAATAAAATTTATGTTATTTGATATCTTATCATTTTATCTAAGAATTTAAAGAAGCAACAAATATTCGAAATACATTAATGTTATAATCACTTTATACGGTACAATCACACACATAAACTTTAACAACTCAAAGTATCGGACATAAAATAAAAAGAGACCAACAAAAATATAAAATTGAATAATAACAAACTTTCAAAATAACAAACCATATTATTCTTTCAAGTTATATGAACTCGATCCTCCCAAACGGACCAAATTGTTAAAGATGAAATATTACTTGAATAATTAAATTACAATAAAGTGACACGAAACATATATTATAAATAATACTATTAAAATGTTCTTAGTCTTATATTACAGTTCGATTATGTACTGATTATATATACATTTTATTGATCCAGTTTATACAATACAATTTTATAAAATACCAACTATTATTAAAATGTTTTACTTTTATTGATTCAATTGTATATATTTTACAAAATTTTATTTAACAGTTCCATTTATAGATTTTTTAAATTTAAAGAACAAGAATACAATTCAATTCTTAAGTATCAGAATAAATCATAAATATTAAGTTGTAGCCTAGTGTTAAGAGACAATATCCTCTTTGGTGGAGACCTAAGTTTAAAGCTTTTGAATGGGATATATATGATGTGAAATATAGCTATTAAAAAAATCGCAATTTTATACATTTAAAAAAAATTTACTTTTTTAATTAGGAACAAGTTCAAATGAGAAGTTTGATTTAGATAAGAAGGATAAGAAGAAATTTCAGCCCTTAGATCTTGATCTAATAGAAAAGCAAAGAGGGGTATTTTAGTTTTAGCCATCTTTATTGACTTTTTACCTACTTCCCTTATTTTTTTAAACATTCATAACTTTCACATACAATAATATTTTTTTTTTAAAAATTACACCATAAAAACGAGTATTTTTTTTATCTTTAAAACGCATATAATGTTGCTATATAAAAACTAAACAAAAAATTACTCTTTCGATTTTGACATAATGTTCAGATCATTGTGTCATTGTGTCAAAATGTTCAGTTCATTGTGTAATTGTGTCATTGTGTCAAAAGTATATATAGTGTTGCCATATATAAAATTAAATACTTTTTTGGTTTTTTGACACCATATGACACAATAATCTTAATATTTTGACACAATATGACACAATGATCCGGACATTTTTGACACAACATGACACGATGATCTGAACATTTTGACACAATAATATGAACATTTTAATACAATCGAAAGAATATATATTTTTTTAATTTTATATATAACAACACTGTACGCGTTTTAAAGATAAAAAATGTTTATCTTTATGGTGTAATTTTTTTAAAAGAATAATGTCCTATCTAAGAGTTATGAATGTTTAAAAAAATGGGGGAATTTAATAAAAAGTCAAAAATGTCCTTTTATCTTTTGTTTTCTTTAGTTTTTCTCTCTAATCCTACACAGGAAAATTTTAGGCTATAGATCTTTATTTAATTGAAGATCTAATGGCTATGATTACTTCTTATCCTTCTTATTCAAACTAAACTTTTCACAATAACTTTATCCTTAAATTAGTTGTTATAAGTTTAAATCCAGTAGGGGAAATGATTAGCATCCTAGATACTTATTATTTGTAGAAATAAGCAATGTTTTTATAACTGGGCAGGATATTGAACCAGATGTCTTACTAGTTAATTTACTATTTGGACCGGATTACGAGTTGGATGATGCTATAATTTAGAAATATATATATATATATTTAAAAAAATTTAGTTTATTTATATTTTCTTTTTACATATATAGTATAATAACAATATTCCATTTGATCTTTTTTCAACCCGTTTGCACTACGTTTAACAGAAGCCGAGATCTTAAGTATACGTGTATACTCTGTTGGATATTGGATGTCCAGACCCGACAACACCAAGAACCCGACCCGGTTGACTCGTAAAGAGGTACACCGAGGACAACGAGATAAAATGATACGGATCCGGATCATCCGTACCCAAACCCACAACCACATCTTTATTTTATTAGTTTATTATTTTAAAAAGTTTCCTTTTGAGTTTTATCTTGTTTTCCAAGTTTCTGTTTATCTATTTAAAGAACATTATAATTAGTTTTAAGGGGGTTGATTTGATAAATAAAATATTTGTTTTCTTTGGAGGATTCCACAAACTCTAAGGATCGCCAGTTTTGGCTCCTTGCTCGGATTCATCTGATGTGTTACTACGCTTTCATTATCATTTGGTATCAGAGCTAGTCTGATTGCCATGGGAGATTCCCAACGACACGATCGTGTTCAACCTCGTAGATTCGCCGCCAGAGGCAACGGGGAACATCGTCGTGATCCGAGGGATGTTGAAAAGATCAAGCGACTCAGGCGACGAGTTCGGGACCTCGAGTTACACCAAGAGATCCGACAACTCAATCAACGGATCCAAGATCTAAAAGCCTCGTCGACATGGAAGGAAATGGAACCGGAAGAACTCGTCTGGGACGAGTTAACCGGAGATGAGGAACATCCTACACATGACAACCTTATCTATTCGTCGCCTCCGTGTTTTGATATCTATGGAGATGAAGAGGCAAGCGAAGAAGAGTCCTTGTTTATGAGCATTGTTTTTTGGCAGAGTTACCATTGAAGATGGCGATTCTTTTTTCAAAGACGACAAGATAGATGTAAACGAACACGACTTGGAAGCTGGACGTGACCCAACCCTAAGTGACATTGATTTTGTGAGTACCTTAGTTCTTGTTAGAGAATATTATTCTAATGGCAAGAATGGTAATTTGGTGGTTAAAAAATTAGAAGATTTACTCAAGGCTCCTTTGGTCGATTTTTTAGCATATAATTTTGTGACGTTTGAGAAAATCCACTTTGAAATTATGACGTACCCAATAACTTTTGGTTTTTTAAACTTTTTTATTTGAATCAAAAGATTTTTGGAGTTTTTTAAAATATACCACAAAAGATCCAATCAAGCTCTGTGGCTGTGATTTTTGGAGCAAAACCCGTCAGGAATTGACAATCAATTCGGATAGAAAAGTCATGACCCACCTATATCAAGATGGATTACCCACTCTGCAAGCAAACCTGTGAAATTATATAGAAATGAGATCAAGCATTTTATAAATCAAAGATGTATTTTCTCTACATTCTTGTCCTATAGTTATGGTAGTTCTTGAAAGGCACATCATAGTACAAAAGTCAATGTGACCTCTGGTACTAGATGATGCTAATCAGTTCTATCAGAATTATAAAGGGATTAGAATGGGTTGGTTCAACTGATGTTAACTGGTTTTAGTGTTGGTAAACTTTGGGCTATTTTTGACAAGATCGCAAAAGTTAAAGGTAGAGGGACTAAAGATGTCAAGTTCCAAATTAGTTTGGTTAATCGCTTATTAACAGCTTTTTAAAGCTGAGATTTGGGGGGTCGAAGTTCAGAGAGTTAATTTAGTTGCTCAATTCCTTTTCTGTTTTTCATTGTAATTGTTGATTCTTCTTTCTTTGTTCATCAATAAGATTTGCGATCGTTTTCCCTTTGATTTTGATTCTTTTGATTGAGTTCTTCGGTTTAATTTCCGCATATAAACCTCATAATTGGTATCAGAGCGCTGGCTCGATTTCGAAGATCTAATCAAGTCTGTACTTGATTGTCAATTGAAGAATGGTGACGTCGATGACTAAATTCGACATTGATAAGTTCGATGGGAGAAACGACTTTAATCTTTGGAGGCTCAAGATGCATGCAATTTTGGTGCATCAGGGCATCGTTGATGCATTGAAGGGCGAGGCCAACTTGCCGGAAGGCCTATCGGAAAAAGAAAGAAAAGAGATGCTCGATAAAGCTCATAGTGCGTTGATTCTGAGTTTAGGGGATCGGGTTCTTCGAGAAGTTTCAAAAGAAACCACATCAGCAGGATTGTGGATGAAGCTTGAAGGGTTGTACATGACCAAGTCTTTGGCCAATAGGCTGTACATGAAGAAGCGGTTGTACACTTTTAAAATGGTCCCTACGTCACTAGAGAATCACATAGATGAGTTTAATAGGATGACTCTTGATCTTGAGAATGTAGATGTAACAATAGAAGATGAAGATCAAGCTTTTATGTTCCTATCTTCATTGCCTAATGAGTATGAACATTTTGTTAATACCATGATGTTTGGAAGGGACTCTCTCTCTATGGAAGAAGTTCTTGCTGCAATGAATTCGAAAAAATTGCAAAAGAAAAATAATTCAGACATGAAAGAGGAAGGACCAGAAGTGTTGACTACTAGGGGAAGATCTGAGTTTAGAAACAATAAAAGCAAATAGAAAGGAGTGGCAAGATCTAAGTCCAAAGGCAAGAGAAGATGCTTTGTCTGCCAATCTAACAAACATTTTAAAAGGGACTGTCCTGAATGGAAGAAAAAGAAGGCAGAGTTTGGGAAATTCAAGAACAATAACTACAATTCATCTCCTGAAGCTTCAACTGATGGATATGATAGCTCTGAAGTTCTAGTAGTTACTCAAGGAGAATCAAGATCTGAGTGGATTCTATATTCTGGGTGCAGCTATCATATGACTCCTCATAAGGAGTATTTCAAGTTGGGGGTTAAAGATCTTGGGCCCGTTAAGCTTGGGGATGATAGGTCATGTGTGATACAAGGAATTAGAAATGTAGTTCTTAATCTCTCAAATGGAACTGTTGTCAATCTTGAACAGGTAAGATATATACCTGCATTAAAAAGGAATTTAATATCCTTGGGAACACTAGAGGATGAAGGTTGTCATGTTTCTTTAAGAATGGCAAGGCAAAGGTTGTTAAAGGGAATATGGTAGTATTCACAGGGTCCAGGAAGAGTAATAAGATATATTTTCTTGATGGAAATGTTTCTTGTGGTGAGGCTGCAAATGTAGAGTCTACCAGGTGTGAAGATGTTGTTCTGTGGCACAGAAGAATGGGCCACATAAGTGGTCAGGGATTACAAGAGTTGGAAAAGGCAAAGGTTCTTGGAAATATACAAAGCACTAACCATGGATTTTGTGAACATTGTGTTCTTGCCAAGTCTCACAAGGTAAAGTTCACCAGAAGCCATCATGTTACTAGAGGGTTGTTGGATTACATTCATGCAGACCTATGGGGCCCTGCAAGAACCACCTCTGCAGGAGGTGCAAGGTATTTCTTATCTCTCATTGATGATTGTTCTAGGAGAGTTTGGACCTTCCATTAAAAACCAAAGATGAAACATTTAACAAGTTTAAGGAATGGAAGATACTTGTTGAAACTCAAATAGAAAGAAAAGTGAAAAAACTTAGGACAGACAATGGCCTAGAGTTTTGTAATAGGGAATTTGATAACTATTGTAAGAAGTATGGAATAGCTAGACATTTGTCTGTACCAGGTAATCCCCAACAAAATGGGTTGGTAGAAAGAATGAACAGAACTTTA
>JBCNJP010004440.1:0-24000 GCA_039602395.1 Deinandra increscens subsp. villosa
GTTAAGGTTTAAATAATTAAATGGGTCAAACTTAAATGTAAGTCAAACAATGACAATTAATTATTTATTTAACTAGGAAGCTTTACGACGTCTTAAATCTTGCTTATTTTCTATAAAGTTATCCGAATCGTATTTAGTTTCCAAAATTTAATTATGAGCTGAAATAAACATATAGATAAACTATATAAAATTTCAAGTCATAAATCAAGCGTTAACCTAACTAATTACACCAAATTATTTATTTTTAATCCCAAAATTTCTAGTTAAATCGACCTTAAATAATCAATTAATCAAAGTTTCAATCTTAGCATGCAAATTCCTATGTTTAACATATACCAAGAATCTTCAACCTAGATCTAAGCATATCATATCATTAAATCAACAATTGGTCCATAGATCTAAGTATATATGTTTATCTTTTTTTTTTCTATCAAGAAAACTCATCAACATGCCATATATCATATACAAACCCTAGATCTATAGATAAGGTGGTGACTTTACTAGATCTAAACCTAGATCTATACCCAAGTTCATACTTTTCATACCTTTAAACAAGATCCAAGTAGAGATGGTCAAGAAAGTCTAAGATCTTTGAAGATCCATGGAGAAAAACTAGGGAGACGTGGGATTTATCATAAAAATCAAGTTTTTATCACAAGAACCCTAGATCTATCAAGCAAGATAATTTCTCATGCTAAACCATGCATAAAAATGAGATATTTAATCAGCCATAACCATGGTTCATCATGATCTATTTAGATCCAACAAATATTCATCATTAAAACTTATAACTACTCACAAAAATCAATAAACATTACATCTTTTGTATGGAACCACTAGATCTATGATCTAAGACATAGATCTAGGCTAAAAATATGTTAAAGGTTTGATCTTGATCATACCATGAAAAGAGAAGAAGAAGATAGAAGAAAAGAATGAGAAAAATACACCAAAATACGAAAACCGACACTTTTCTTCACTAGTTTTCACCAAATTTGAGCTCCAAACATCCAAGATCTTGATCCTCTCTCTAGGCTTTTTAGGGTTTTTAGGGTGATTAGGAGGTGAAATATGGAGACTAGAATGAAAATAAGAGGTTAAATACTCGAAAATTAGGGCTGAAAACGCTTTTCCCATTTTTGCCTGTTCGTGAGTGTCGCGCGTACTGTTTTTGCTCTAATTCCTTCGTTCTAGCTCCGATTTGACCCCCGGTTTTTCCTATATTCCTCATTTTAAGCCCTATATCATATAAAACACATTTAATCCACTAAAATTGATATAAAATATGCCTCATTACGATTAACGATTGATAAAATATCATACAAAATGCATTTTTGGTCGGTTTTGTCGTTTTTATCACTTTTAAGCAAATCACCAACGTTTTGCGATCCGATCAAGTGTGTGATGACTCATAATGTGCTCTGTGATTATGAGACTCATAAACATGATAAAATTGATATACAAACTAAAAAAAATATGATCTCCCAGTTAAAATTGCAATCGCGCGGGATTTACCAAACTTTCACCATTTTCGTTCTAGACCTTGAATTCACACCAACCTTCACTCGTATTCATTTGTTTGTGTAACTAGTATTGCACATAAGTGTCATACATGCTTAGATTGATCAAATCCCTGGTTAAATGTAATTAGCGACGTGTTCACGTAAAATCCAAAATAGAGACAAATCGAACACCAAATCAACCAATTAAACATAGTAATGGAGCCAATAACATAAAATGAGATATAAAAAATTATAGAAAATCATAACTCTTATTTGATTGTCGATCACGGGTTCGAATACATGAAAACGGGTCGGATCTGACAAATCGAAAAAACCCAAAATGTTACATAGCATAGTGTAGTTCTAACTATATCATACTAGACTCGTCTGGTATTTTTGATTTTATTTTGCTTTTTTGTTTGTGCTAAGTCATGCACATTGTAAGGATATAATGAACTGGGAGTTCCGGTTGAAATGCTTAAGTATTCAAGATCTGGTTGAAGTTCAACCAAAAGTTAATAAAGAGTTCCGGTGAATTGAATAAAGATGAACCCGAAGCTTTGAGATCAAGCGAAAGCGGTACTTGACATGGAAGTACACATGATCTGGAAGAAAGACAATTTCTGGGTGAACTCGAGTTCCAGCCGGAAGGAATATTCAGCCGAAAAACCAACTGTACTATCTTTTTCTGTCTGGCACAAAAAGTCATCAGCTGCTGATCTGAATCACTAAAAAAAATATCTCCTCAAAAGATCATGCCAATCTGTCCAAGAAACAACATCGTCCAATGGAGTATGTTTCTTAGTTCTGGGTCATTAATTCTGTTGTACTTAACGGGTTTAGATGACTTTATAGAAATTAAGGGCTTTTCTTGATTTCCCTTAGCACTATATATAGCATAGTAGTCTCAGCAGTTCATACACCCTTCAGCATTCGAACTTTGCTTGTATCTTGTGATCTGTTGTTGAGTTAATGCAATATAGTGCCAAGTTTATTCACTTGTGTTCTTATATTTGCAATCAACTTGTTTACTCAAGCTTAGTACCACTCAAAAACATCTAAGTAAGCCTAGTTAAACTTATAAGGAATCTTGTTAAGGTTAATTGGTAATAACCACGATCCTACAAGTGTATCAGAGCTTTGGCTCATACCTTAAATACTCTAAGTACTTCGTAGGTTGATATTACTTCTTTAGTCTACTTACTTAAAAACTGTTGTTTTTCTTAAAACTCTCAAAATGTTTGAACTCAGCTTGTCAAACTCTAATGGTAGCTCTAGCAAACCACCTATGTTCACTGATGACGACTTTGACACATGGAAACTCCGAATGGAAGGGTTTGTTAGATGCAGTGACTACAGACTATGGAATTTACTTACTGTTAGGTCATTTATTCCCACTGTTCCAATCAGCTAAATATGCTACTATTAAAGTACCAAAACCTCTTGAAAAATACACTGAAGCTGATCACAAAAGTTATGAAATTGATCTTAAAGCTTACTGGATTCTACAAGTTGCACTACCTAACTCTATTTTAGCTGGTTTTAAAGGTTACAAGACTACTTTTGAACTTCGAACAAATTTAAATAAAATGTATGAAGGGACTGATGAGGTAAGGGAAAACAAAAAGGATGTTCTCAAACAACACAGAAATGGTGAAACCATTGCCAATCAGTACCTTAGGTTTGTGTCATTGTTAGATGAACTCTAATAAGTTGATGTCAAGTTGGAAACCAGTGAGGTAAATAGAAAGTTTCTTAGGTCATTTCCTAACCTTGGACTGCCTTATATTGTTAGCATTAAAGAAAGCAAAGATCTGAAAAAATGAAACTTAGTGAGCTTTATGGTGTGTTAAGTGCATATGAGATGGAAATTAGTCAAAAGAAAAGGTCTGAGCACTAAAGGGTTAACTTCCAATTCTACTGCTTTGGTTACTACTAATTACCAACCAAGTAGAAACGTCATAACCACACACAGTAATCACGCACCTGTGATTACTTTTCCTGAGACATCTAGATGTCAGGAACCTGTGTCTCATCACTTTGAGCACAACAATCACTCTGCCATGTTGCAAGTGGTTCACAAAGTGGTTTATGATGGAAGATCTTGAGTGTATTAGTGTTGATGACTTAGAAGAGATGGATATTCTTACCCAGTTAGCTATGGTGTCTATTAAAGCCCAAAGGTTTTATAAGAGGACGCATAGGAATTACAAGGGAGCTAAACTGCTCAAATTGGGTTGGATAAGAGCAAAGTCAAGTGCTATAACTGTAATCAGTTAGGGCACTTTGCTGGGGAGTGTAAAAATCAGAGAAGAGAGAATATTAATGCAGGAAGAAACTCTGGAAACCACCAAAATCATAATCAAACTTCAAATTCTCCAGCACCTCCCAAGCCTAATACAAAAAACACTGATGAACAGCTGCTGTAGCACATAAAGCTGAAGAATTTGAATGTGAAGATCTGGTACATGAATTTGAGCCCATCAACCATGCTCTTATGGCTAATGAAACATCTCCATCTAAGGTAACTTCTATTTCTGATGAAATTGTTGAACACTTATGCACACCTGAATGCATTAAACAAGTAACTAGATACATAAATCACAATGTTAAGTTAGTTGAAGAAGTCAGGAACTTGACTGATTTAAATGATTGTTCTAAAAATGATTAATTTTCTTACTACGCAAAAGTAACTTGTCTAAATGAAGAAATTGAGTCTTTGAAACATACAAACTCAAATTTAGAAACTCAAACTGATGATCTGTTATCCATACTTGATATTTCAAAACAAGAAACAAAGCATGCAAATGCCGAAATTGGTAATTTGGTTAACAAATTAACTGAGTCTCAGTTTACCTGTGACAAGTTCCAGGCTGCAAATGTAAAGGCCAAAAAGCTATGGAAAAGTGCAATGCAAGGAAAAACGGGTACCGGGTATACCATAGTGAAGTCACCAGGCCATTATACACATGTGGTACAACCAATAGAAGCTTTGAAAAATGAAAGCCATGTCAACCTGTCTATTGACCCTGAGGCACCATCCATAGAAAATGTGGACATTTCCAATGAAAAAATTGATCAATTTGCTAAATTGAATGTTCTTGCTAAAAATCACTTAACTATGTTTGAAAAATTAAACCCATTAAAGCTGATGAATCAGCAACATGCACTTCAAAACCTGTTGAAACAACAAAAAATCTAAAAGCATCTTATGCTTATGTACCACCATTGTCATATGAACCAAATTAGGTTAAGTTAGTTAAGAAATAGGTAGCAATTGAAAGTAAAACAAAATTCGAGCATCAAAAGAACAATGTCAAAGGGAAGCTTATCTATAAGCAAAAGACCACTGACCATTCCCCTAGATATGTAGATGCAAATAGGGATGAACCCAAACGATTTAATGAATGTATAATCTGTGGTGAACTTGGTCATGTTGCCGCAAAAAGTGTGTTTACTCATTTTGTTCAAAATCAGACTAAAAAATCCAAGAAGGTTGAAACTAAAACTACAAAAACTGATTTTTAAAGGAAACCTACAGGAAAGTATCACATATAAGGAATCAGCATGTGAAACATTTTGAAACTTGCCAATTAAAGAATCCTAAGATTTTGGTTGGAAATGAGTTTAATGGTAGCTTCTTTGTATTAAAATCAAGAGATTTTCTGGGTGAAACAATTTCAACTCGAACTTATGTTCAGCCGAAACAAATTTCCGGTCGAACTAAGGTTCAACCGGAAAACAAATTTTTCAAGTGGCCCGAAACTGCTGTTAAACAACATCCCAATTTTTGGTACTTTGATGAATGTGAATTTGTAGAGCCCCAAACAAGAATGAATCTTTCACGTGAAAGATCTGCTCCACGTGACAAGGTCAAGAACTTAAAGACCAGAGTTCAGCCAGAGACACACTTTCCTACTTCAACCGAAAGATAAGTTCTTCCGGATGTGTCTTGAAGAAGCAAACAAAGGTCTCTGATGCCTCAAAGATTTGCTCAATCACCTGTTAAACAGAGAGTGGTTAATCCGTTTTATACTTCAGCAAATGAAGTCCCCAGAACTAAAACTAACAATTAGAGGAAATTTAGAGAGTTAAAAGAGTAAAGCTCTTGAAAAACAAAACAGAAAGTTTAGTTACAATGATCAAACCTCATTTTCTCAATTTAAAATTTTGAAAAATCTCCCTGGAAAGTAAATTTTAAAAATGATGATTTATGGATGAAGTGCCTGTTGGGATTTACAGTGGGATCCGGGTTACCGATTTTAATTTTTATTAAAACCGATTTAATAATTAAATTAATTCTAAATTAATTTAGCAGCGGAAACGAATTAAAACGCAGACGCAACTATAACAGGATCAATCACCGACACGACAAACACATAAATATATTTATTCAAAATAAATAAATAAATAATCAAATTAAATATCTAACGGATTAGATATACCTTGGCGGGATCCGAGCAACCGCTCGAGACATCCGGATTTAACGGGCTAGCGCTAGGACTAACTGTGACGTCTGACTCGAACCTTCGAGATAAATCGTCAACGGCGGCATCGGCGGCGGCGGCCATGGGCGGCGGCGGCGGTAGTGGCGGCGGCGGTGGTAGGGATAGTACCGGTGGTGGTGACAAAACTTTCTCCGTCGGAATGGTGACCGGAACGGTCCCCACGATGATCGTGTCACTGGTGACCGGAGGTGACACGGTGGCGGTGACCGACGGGTACAAAGGCGCGCGCAACGACGAAGGAATCGGACGCGGTGGCCTCGGCTGCACCGGCAGCGCGAGGACCACCGGTCGATGGTCGCGCGGCGGCGCGGAGGTAGCGGCGGCGGCGGCGGCTCGGGCTGCGGCTTTGGCTTCGGCTCGGGCTACGGCTTCGGCTCGGGCTGCGACGGCTTCGCTTTCGAGTCGGGCGCAAATACTGGCAAGACGGGGATCCATCGGAGATCACAAGGAGGCTGCGGTGGAGGTGGTGGCGGCGGTCGGAGGAGCGGCGGCGGCGGGGCCGACTTCGGCTTCGGATCGGCGCAGAGAGAGGGGAGGAGTTAGGGTTTTTGACTTATGTTGCAATCCACCTCCTCCCTCTTTCTATTAATATAAAATCGCGGACCAGGGCCTGACGGACTGGGCCCGGTCGCGATTCCCATTAAATCCACCAACCGATCAGTGTGTTAATCCGGTAACAACTGATCGGTCCGTCTTTTATTTAGCGAGTAATTCTGAACCGATAAATTTTGTCGTTTTAAATAAATAATTAATATTTATTTAATTCACCATTTAGTTCGTTTAATACTAATTAACAATTAATTAGATTTAATAGTCCGTTGACCCGGGTGTAACTCTTACGGGTCAATATCGGTCGGGTTCGTTAATTTGTCGGGTCAGGACACACTATTTCCAACAGTCTCCCACTTGGACTGAACGCGACAGTTTAACGAGCGCAGTCAGAGACACTCTAGCTATGCATGGCTACACCAACTAATATTGACACTTTAAGTCGTCAGCCAAAGTATATCTGATTGACCATCAAGCAGACTCATGACTTGTGCATTCATTGTCATATGTTCCTTTCTGTATAAGACATTGATGAATTATGAGACATGGACTCTCATATTTTATACATCGATTTTGGTTCTCGATATAATTCGAAGTGATCCAACAAACACAGTAAGTTTGGGTGAGGCCTCACACTTATCACTTGGAATCAACGAGGGCGCCTTTATGTCTAACTGTTGCCGAAGCAAGAGTACAGAATCCCTTGTTGAGGCATACAGCTCCCACTAAACCTCAGAGCCATTCCCAAAAATAACCGTTATGGCTGGCAGTTACGCGACAACGTTAGGCTATAATCAAAGAATGTTTTTTAGTAGAAGGGAGTCCGAATATGCGTCTCAGGTCTAAGGATACATTAGAGCATGCATTAATCAAGCAAGCAAGACTTCCATGTTTGCGTTGCATGATGCGAGTTACGTCCAACGTCATTCACCAATGAGGTCCGTTAGTTTGAACGTTAAACAACTTTAAGGCTCAAATAGTCACAATAGTCTTGATTTAGTATAGCTCCCACTAACTAATTGACTATGGACATTTTGGACAAGAACTTATTGTCCATGGATTAAACGTATAAATATTGAACATAGTTATGTAATTCATTATTGCATAAATCAGATGGAATAAGAATAATACAGATAACTGTTGGTGTTCACACATCCAAATACCGAATCAAAACATGTCTTTAGCTAACCTAAGCCCTATCGCTTCTCTGTGGCGTATATGAGTCTCCTGAGTCATAGGCTTAGTAAAGGGATCAGCTAAGCTTTGATATGTGTGTACTTTGCTTATTTTGATTTCATTTCTGTCGACTACTTCTCTTATGTAGTGGAATTTCCTCAGGACGTGCTTGGCCTTCTTATCGCACAACATCTCGATGGGTTGCCTGATACTTGGCATAGCATCGAGATCGGATATGAACTTCTTCATCCACACGGCTTCTTTAGCAGCTTCTGAGGCGGCTATGTATTCGGATTCAGTAGTAGAATCAGCTACTACTGGCTGTTTTGAGCTTCTCCAAGAAACAACCCCTCCGTTAAGAGTGAATACAAATCCCGACTGTGAGCGAGAGTCATCTCGGTCAGTCTGAAAACTAGCGTTAGTGTAACATCTTACAGTGAGCTCTTCATCAACACCTCCGTATACGAGAAACATATCAGTGGTGTTTCTCAAGTATTTTAGTATGTTCTTTACAGCCGTCCAGTGAGCTAGTCCTGGCGTCTGTTGGTACCGACTTGTCACGCTCAATGCATACGAGAAATCTGGTCGTGTGCAGAGCATGGCATACATGATAGATCCAATAGCAGAGGCAAATGGGATCGATGCCATTTGGCTTATCTCACGCTCCGGTTTAGGTGCTTGAGATTTGTTCAAGATTGTTCCCTTAGTTATGGGAACGGTTCCCTTCTTGGAATTGCTCATGTTGAACCGAGCTATGATCTTATCAACGTATGTGTTTTGACTGAGTCCCAAAAGGCGCTTAGATCGATCTCTGTGAATTTTAATTCCCAGAATGTAAGCGGCTTCTCCAAGGTCTTTCATAGCGAAACAAGATGAAAGCCATTTCTTAACATCGTTGAGCATGGGTATGTTGTTTCCTATGATCAGTATATCGTCCACGTACAGTACGAGAAACGATACAGCGCTCCCACTTGCCTTTCTGTAAACACAAGGCTCATCTTTATTTGATCAAAAGCAAACTCTTTGACCTTTTGATCAAAACGAAGATTCCAGCTTCGAGATGCTTGCTTGAGTCCATAGATGGACTTGCTTAGTTTGCAAACCTAGTTTGGATTCTCTGGATCGACAAAACCATCAGGCTGAACCATGTAGACATCCTCTTCGAGTTGTCCGTTCAGGAAGGCGGTTTTAACGTCCATTTACCATATCTCATAGTTATGGTATGCGGCTATGGCAAGGAGAATCCTGATCGATTTGATCATGACAACGGGCGAAAAAGTCTCATCATAGTCAATCCCTTGGGTTTGAGTGAAACCTTTCGCTACAAGCCGTGCCTTGTAGGTTTGCACATTTCCATGCATGTCAGTTTTTCTTTTAAAGATCCACTTGCTCCCTACTGCTCGTGTGCCGGGGGTAGCTCAATCAAGTCCCAGACGTGATTGTCACGCATGGATTGCATCTCAGCGTTCATGGCTTCAAGCCATTTATCAGATTCCGGATCTGACATAGCAGCTTTGTAGTTAATAGGTTCATCGTTAGAATCGGCTATTAACAGAACGTCGAAGGCCTCATGATATCCAAGGTATTTATCAGGTTCGTATCGTGTTCTTTCGCTCCTACGAACGCTTGTGCTTGTGTTTGGGTCTGATGGTGCGACAACAACTTGTCGGTCAGACACAACGACTGTCTCAGGGTTAGGTGTATCTCGAATTTCTTCAAGATCCACTGGATCACTATTTGTTCCTCGAGCAAGAAATTCTTTCTCAAGGAATTTACCTTTCCTTTTGATGGAAACTGTGTTTGCATCTGGATGGTAAAAGTAATATCCGGTATTACAATAGTATCCAACGAAAGTTACCTTTTCGCCTCGGGGATCGAGCTTATTTTCAGATTCACTAGTGACATAAGCATCACATCCCCATACCCTGAGGTATGATAATTTAGGAAGAGAACCATGCCATATCTCATATGGGGTCTTCCCTACTTTCTTGGTCGGTGCCAGATTTATTAGGCGAGCAGCGGTTAAGATGGCATATCCCCAAAAGGAATGTGGCAAGGTCGTCCTGCACATAAATATATTTATTCAAATTAAATAAATAAATAATCAAATTAAATATCTAACGGATTAGATATACCTTGGCGGGATCCGAGCAACCGCTCGAGACACCCGGATTCAATGGGCTCGCGCTAGGACGAACTGTGACGTCTGACTCGAACCTTCGAGATAAATCGTCAACGGCGGCATCAGCGGCGGCGGCCATGGGCGGCGGCGGCGGTAGTGGCGGCAGCGGTGGTAGGGATACCACCGGTGGTGGTGACAAAACTTTCTCCGTCGGAATGGTGACCGGAACGGTCCCCACGATGATCGCGTCACCGGTGACCGGAGGTGACACGGTGGCGGTGATCGAAGGGTACAAAGGCGCGGGCCACGACGACGGAATCGGATGCGGTGGCCTCGGCTGCGCCGGTAGCGCGAGGACCACCGGTCGGTGGTCGCGCGGCGGCGCGGAGGAAGCGGCGGCGACGGCGTCGGCTTGAGCCGCGGCGGCGGCTCGGGCTGCGGCTTCGGCTCAGGCTGCGACGGCTTCGCTTTCGAGTCGGGCGCAAATACTGGCAAGATGGGGATCCATCGGAGATCACAAGGAGGCTGCGATGGAGGTGGTGGCGGCGGTCGGAGGAGCGGCGGTGGCGGGGCCGGCTTCGGCTTCGGATCGGCGCAGAGAGAGGGGAGGAGTTAGGGTTTTTGACTTATGTTGCTATCCACCTCCTCCCTCTTTCTTTTAATATAAAATCGCGGACCGGGGCCTGACGGACTTGGCCCGGTCGCGATTCCCATTAAATCCACCAACCGATCAGTGTGTTAATCCGGTAACAGCTGATCGGTCCGTCTTTTATTTAGCGAGTAATTCTGAACCAATAAATTTCGTCGTTTTAAATAAATAATTAATATTTATTTAATTCACCATTTAGTTCGTTTAATACTAATTAACAATTAATTAGATTTAATAGTCCGTTGACCCGGGTGTAACTCTTACGGGTCAATATCGGTCGGGTTCGTTAATTTGTCGGGTCAGGACACACTATTTCCAACAGTACCCATTAAAACCACATTGGTACTTAAAGAATATAAGTACAATGATACCTATGGAAGACCCAAGACCACAAAGGCAAGTCATCACTAATTGGCCAAACACCTTAATAATTAGGATTAATGTGGGTCATTTTTTAAATTGGGATTAATATTGGCCAATTGGTAATAACTTGGATTAATAAAATTCAATAAAGCAATTAATTAATGTTAAAATGTGTAGGAGCAGACCAATAAATCCTAGACAAGTCAATGGGTTATAAATAGCGGCTTATTAAGTCACATGATAGGAAATAAACACTTATAGAAAGTAAAGAGGCATGATGGAGGATCAGTTGCTTTTGGAAGCACTGAAGGTCACATTTTTGCTCAAGGCTGTGTGAGAAATGGTAAGGTAAGTTTTGACAAGGTGAGTTTTGTGGATATGTTGAATTTTTACCTTCATAGTGTATCACAAATGTGTGATAAAACGTGGTCTAGTAATTCCTGATGAATTGATTTTGCTAAAAGTACATAGACATGAGGGTTTCTACATTTTAGATATGGTTGTGCATCTTCTATGGGATGCATTGCCTATTTTATATCTAAAGCTTCAACTGGCGAGTCTGATTTATGACATAGAAGACTAGGCCAAGTGAACTATAAAAACATGAACAAACTTGTAAAACTTGGGTTGGTTAAGGGTTTATCCAATAAACCGTTCACATGTGTTGAACATTGTATTCCCTGCTTGAAGGGAAAACAACACAACTCTTCTTTTAAGCCCAAAGTGGAAAACTCTATTTCACAACCCTAGGAATTGTTGCATATGGATCTATATGGACCAACAAGGGTTATGAGCTAAGGGAAAAAGTCTTATTGTTTTGTTATAATTGATGATTTCACAAGATACACATGGGTGTTTTTCCTTAAAACTAAGGATAAAACAGCTGAGATATTGAAAACCTTAATTGTTACTCTTAAAAATCAATCTAATTATAAAGTCAAAACAATCAGAAGTGACAATGGAACCGAGTTTAGGAATTGTGACATAAACTCATTTTGTGAAGAGAAGAGAATCAACAGACAATTTAGTGCTCATAGAACTCCTCAACAAAATGGTGTTGCTGAGAAGAGGAATATGACATTGATTGAAGCTGCTAGGTCTATGTTGGCTGTCAAAACTACCTGTAACTTTCTAGGCATAAGCAGTGAACATTGTTTTCTTATGCTTAGAACATGATTATAATTGTTAAAGGTCATGATAATACACCATATGAATCATGGGAAAAAGAAAACCCAATATTTACTTTTTCAAATATTTTGGGTGTCATGTTACAATCTTAATAACTAATGAGCTATTACCAAAGTTTGTTGGAAAGCAATTGATGGATATTTTGTTCGATATTCTGGTGTGTCTAAGGCATACAAGATATACAATAGGAGAACTAAAGTTGTTGAGGAAACCTTAAATGTGTCTTTCAATGAAAAATCCAGAAACAAGTTCATTTCTCAGCCCATTTGGTTATTTGATATTGATGCACTCAGATCTACTTTCAACATACCTATTGACAAGCTTGTCAGTATTCCAGTGCATGAACATGTTCATATTGCAACTGAAGAATATTAGAGGTCAAACGTCAAAGTTCTAAGTGCAGATCCTCCATTCTTTTCTTTAGTAAGTGTGAGGCCTTTGAAGCCAACTGCAGTCAAAACCTCATTGCAAGTAACTGATGTTGAATTGGCAATTATTCCACTAATTGATTAAGTTCAGCCAGAACATGTTCAACTGGAACCAGTTACTTCAGCAGTTGAATTTCCAGTTCAAGTTCAGCCAGAAAATGAACACTCAGGTTCAGTTGAGATTTCAGATTCTGATTTCACCGAAAGTGCTTCAGATACTCATACTGGTCCCATCCTCGATGGTTTAACTAGTCCTAAAGCCCTTTTAGAAGATCAAATCTCATATTCAAATTTAAGTCCACATGAGTTACAACAATCAGGCCCCATCTCACAAATTGGTGACATTCATCGTGAGGTTATACTTCCTCCACTGAATATTCCATAAAATAGTCAAAGTTACGATTCCCTATGTTCCAAAACACAAGAACCAGCAAGAATTACTTGGTGGATAATGTTATTGATGATGTTTCAGCATTTGTAGTTACAAGAAACAAATATGTAGATGCCAATATCTGCCTACATGCTTGCTTTCTGTCTCAGGTAGTTCCCAAGAAGGTGACTGAGGCATTGAGGGATAATAGTTGCCATGCATGCTGAGCTTTTTTCATATCAACAAGCAGAAAGTTTGGAAACTGGTTGATTTGCGAATAGGGGCAAAGCCAATGGGAACCAAATGGGTTTTTAGGAACAAATGGATGAAAGAGGAAATGTGGTGAAAAATAAAGTAAGGTTAGTAGTCCAGGGGTATGATCAAGAAGAAGGAATAGACTATGATGATGTTTTTGCTCCCGTTGCTATGCTAGAGGCAATTTGAATATTCCTACCTTATGCAACATAAAATACTTTCAAGTTTATTAAATGGATGTTAAAAGTGCATTTTTATATGGATTGTTGAGTGAAGAAATGTATGTTTGTTAGCCACCAGGTTTTGAAGACCACACTATCCTGAAAAGTTATGCAAGCTTATTAAAGCTTAATATGGTCTCAAACAGGCTCCAAGGACATGGTATGAGACCCTCTCTACCTATCTCCTTCAAAATGCATACAACAGAGGAGCAGTTGACAAAATACTTTTAACAAAAATAGTTGGTAAAAATATGTTGATGGTACAAAGTTATATGGATGACATCATCTTTGGGTCCTTAAATAGCAAACTGTGCAAGGAGTTTGAAGCCCTTATGCATGCCAAATTTGAAATGAGTTTAATGGGCAAGCTTAACATCTTTTTGGGGCTTCAATTTAAGCAAAATTCTGAAGGTATCTTCATGATTCAGTCAATATATATTTTGGATATGCTTAAGAGGTTTGAGCTACAATCAACTTCAACTGTGAAAACTCCTATCTCAACTTCCCACAAGTTAACACCTGACTTGAGTGAACCGGTTGATGAGCACATGTATAAATCCATGATTGGTTTAGTTTTGTATCTCACTACTAGTAGACCTGATATCATGTTTGGTGTTTTCTTATGTGCAAGATATCAGGCTGCACCCAAAGAATCCCACATGAATGCTATGAAGAGGATATTAATATATTTAAAAGGACAACCAAAACTGGGTTTGTGGTATCCAAAGAACTCTAATTTCACCCTCAAATCCTACAATGATAGTGACTATGGAGGTTGTAATCTAGATAATAAATCAGCATCAGGAGGATGTCAATTTCTTGGGGAGAGACTTGTGTCATGGTAGTGAAGAAGCAAACATGTGTTTCTACACCAACAGCTGAGGCTAGATATATTGCTGCTTGAAGTTGTTGTGGTCAAGTTCACTGGATCCAAAATGGAATGCTAGAATATGGGATCACTTTCATGGAATCTCCTATGTATGCTGACAAAACAAGTCTCATCTCCATCACCAACAATCCAGTAAAGCATGCAAAGACAAAGCACATTGAGATCAGGAAGCATTTCATTAGAGATTGTGAATAAAAGCTTTTGATGATGCAAGATTTTTGTTTACCTCATCACAGCTATTGGGGTGATGTTTGAGTAACTCAAATGATTTTCAACATTGCTAATAAATAAAACTTATTTTTATTTAAGTCCATCTCTTGATAAAAAAAGAAAAAGAAAAAGAAAAAGAAAAGGAAAAGGAAAAGGAAAAGGAAAAGGAAAAGGAAAAGGAAGGAAAACTCTTTGTGACAATTAAAAACAATTTTAACCATAATCAGGACTTTACAGTTTACTTTTTTGGTACTTGTTCTTATAAAATTTAAAATTACTATCTTTGAGAAACTAGCATAACTTTCGGTTCAACCCTGTGAGAAAACTACTTCATAAACCTTCTGGGTGAACTTTCAACCGGAAGAAATCACTTCATAAGCTTTCTACGTGAACTTTCAACCAAAAACCCTAGCTAACCCCTCACTGAGAGAAACCTGTGTGAAAACTACCTTTCGGGTGAACTTTCAACCGGAAGATATTTTATCTTGAAAGAAAATTGTTCCGTTTGAATCTTCCAGGTGAACTTCAACCGGAAGATGTATTTCCAAACGAATTTATTTGCCATACATATTAAATGCTATAGTTAACCACTCCGAGGTTTACTCTGTAACTTTAATGCTGAGCACACCTAAAAGTGAGTACAGTACTACCATTTATGTGCTGCTATAGTTCCTGATATTTAGATCATGGGTCCACATCTTTCACTTCTTTAGAACAGTTGTCAAATTTCTGTCTCCTATGTTTTCAATTGTCAAAATTATTTTTACCCTAATTTCCCATCATTCCAAAATCCACAAATACTCTGCTCTCCCAAATCCATATACACTCCCACTCTCTTAAACATTCAAACACTCAACCGCATCCATGGCGCCAAAGTTTCTATAAGCAAATCAAAGAAAGTGTTGGATGCAGAATCCACGTTCACCAAAGATCAAAATATCCATGCACTAATGTAGGATCGAAAAACGATTCTAACACGATATCCAAGATTAATCGTAGGTGCGGAATCCCGATGACTGATTGATTCAAGAACTGAGAGATGAGAAAATCAAATAAAACACAATAAGAACAATGAAATACTGATTACCAACCGATTACAAATCAGATCGTGCACACGATTCACCTAGAACTCGTCTGGTACACTTGATCCCTTGGAAAATTTTGATTCTCCTACTCCCCTCTCTGTCTCTCTGGAAAGGCCAACCCTAAACTAGGAGGCTTATGTGTGTTTATATAGATACACACATAAGCCTACATGGGCTTATTTTAGCCCAAGCCCAAACCTAACTCAATTAAACTATTTTAAACCCACTAAGCCCAACCCAACTTATTTAATATTACAAGCCTCATAATTCTAGCCTCTACAATCTTCCCCTAGGCTTGTGATATTAAATGTCTTCAACTTTTAGTCTTCAGCTTTGCTATCTTCTTTTGGCTTGAACTTCATTGGGCAACAACGAGAGAGTTTTGGCAGCTTTCTCTCAATCAGCATCAGCTTGGACTTCAATTAACGAACAAGTAATGAGAGGAGGATTCTCATGCACTTGCCTCTTTTTGAACGAAACTTTGGTCCTTGAAAAATCAACGGTAATTGTCTTGACTTGACTTCGCCTTTTGAGGATAAAATTTTAAAACCTCTATCTTGGCATTCTTGACTGTAGTTCTTGAACTGTCTGCATGTAGCTTCCCCTTAACTTGTGAACAGTTTCTTCTTGATCTTGAAAGCTTCATTTGAACCAACAAACTTCCCCTAAGCATCAAATTCTTCAGTACGGTAAGTCCTTTTCCGACTGGTTCTTCAACATTAGTAGCAGCAGCAACAGAGTCCTTGACTTTTCTTTTCTTTTGCATTTAACCTGCCATGCACAACATGAAACAAACAACTAACCAGACAATGATGACTGGTTACTAGGTCAGTGGGTGAATAACATTATTTAACACAAACCCTAACAATGATTATGGGTTTCCTTTAAATACTTCCCGTGAACCTAAGGACTCTTCTCACTTTCCATGAGCCAATACATATTACATATCTCCCACTGAGATAATGCCTATTATCTCACTTCGTATCTCCCCCCCCCCCCTTAAAAAGTGGGTCACTTTTGGGAGGGGGCATAATTTCTTGCACAAAACCCACAAAACCATATTAAAAACCTTTAAGTTAACCTGGCCATGGTTGAAAAACAAACATTAAAAACTTAAGAATACTCAAAAGAAAAATAAAATTAAAAACAAACATACCCAAATACTAACGAGAAGGTTTTACTTGGGATCAAACCGTCTTTGTCTGAACCGAGGAACCCTTTTCAGCATCTGTTACTTGAACACGTCCAGGTGATTGTTAGTATATTGATCCTCTTTAAACCCATGTTCCTCTTTTTCAGGTTGTTTGTCACATAATTATCTTTTAGGTACATTAATTACGAACATAAGCCATTCACACACAAATCCTAGGTAATTAAAACGTGCAGTCTATCAAGCTTGACCATTCCCTACCACATATCTTCACATACCCGTATCCAAAGTTTTGAATCTTTTCTCCAGACTTGGTTGAGAAGAGAAAGAACAGATCATAAGAGATAGGGATAATATACAAAGACTTGTATGATTTCAACTCAAAGGCATTTTTCAGTCAGGTGGTAACCTTTCATTAAACACATAAGTCTAGTCGCAAAGTCAGGGCTAAAGGGTTTTGGACGCTAGAGGGTCTCTTTTATTGTGCACATTGGCATCTTTTGTGGTGTAAATTATATACAGTGATCTGCAAGCACGTTAATGCAGACTAACCAGGTCTTTGCTCACGTAAAACAGACGAAAGTCTGATTAACACGTCAGCCATTCTACACCAAGTCATTGCTCACACAAAGCAGAGGCAATACTTGACAAACGGCTTTGACATCCCCAGGTCTTTGCTCACACAAAACAAAGGGGACGCCGACTTTTTGAGATTTTCGATTCAACACTCTGGAGTCTGGTGTGTGTATCGGGAAGAATTTCACAGTCAAATAGAACTAGCAAGTTAACCTAAGTGTGTGTTTCTCGTCAAATGACATACTTTATATTTAAGTGTTGTGACTCATACCTTTGTTTTTAGAACTGAGCCTACCGAGCATATCTAACTGGATCATGTCTTTCACTTTGCCTTACGCGTGTCAGTCATCTTCGGAATGGAAATATTTCATTTCCCACTTTCTCAAACACACAAACAAAAGATTACAAATTAAAAAGCACAATTTTTGAGGGGTCAACCTTTTCCATAATTTCTATTCTTCGCCTTGCTTTTTGATTTTTAATCACATTTTTTAAATTTTTTTTTAATAATAATGAAACGACACACTGTCACACAACGACACAAATGAAATTTGGTTCAAATTGGCCGAGTTAACCATCAAAGTTATCATTTGAAATCATAGCAAGTTGGGTTTTGTTTCATGCTTTACCATACTTCACATCAAACAATCAAGAAACAAACAATTCAGACAGTGTTACCTTTTCTGCTGATCTTTTCAGTTTTACCTCTCACAAAGAAACATACCCTCCATTGAAGTCTTCATGTCATGTAGTGGAGAGATGCCTCATGTCATGTGCCTGGAACAATCACTATCACAAACAAAACGTTAATGAATGTCCTCCTTGACTGTTCCTTCACAATGTGATAGATCAATTAGCCATTGGTACCCAGGCCATTGTGGTTCTGGGTAGACCCGAAGAGTCAAAAAACGAAACTTCTTTTAAGAACATTCCCTTTGAGAAATCAGGAATTTGAGCTGCAGCTGCCTTTGATTTTGGCTTCCAAATTCCAGGTGATTTGAAAGTTGTTTTAGTCACCTTTGAAGTAGTGACTTTAGGTATTTCAACATGTTACTTTTTAAAATCATGTTTCAAAACAGTTTTAGTTGCCTTTGGAGTGACAATTTTAGGTTTTTCAACCTTTTCCTGTTTTGGTTTGTTCACCTTTTTTATGAAAATTGTCATAATTTGGAAAAACATGTTTTTGATTTAAGAGCTTTTTGTGCTCTTTGACAGCTCCCCAATTTCCATCAGAAGGTTTAACCATAGGATTAACAGTCTTCATTGCCTTTGGTGGTTGCACCTTCATCGGCTTAGAATTTATTGAAACCTAAGATGAAACCTTATGACTCAACGGGTAATAAGGTTCAAAGGGACGATGCAAGTAGTTTCTAGCAATGTGACCAGGAACTTCACATTTAAAGCAAGTCTGCTTCTTCAGATAGAAGTCAGAAGTGTAACCATTTGATCTATATGTCACTGGTGAAGAAACATGATGGTTTGTTTGCATCTTTGGGTTGAATCTGGATATCCAATTAGTAGAATATTGAGCAGAATTGGACATTTCAGCTGTTGGGCCCACTGGGTTCTTTGAAAAAGTTGTGTTGCCACTGCACAAGCCCACTGATGAGTTTGGAGACTTGATTGTAGTTTTGGGCCTTTCAATCTTTATTAGGACAGTGGTTGGAGACTTGATAGTTATCTTGGGCCTTACACTCTTAATATCGGATGATAACCCACCATCATGACCCAAGCCTTTGAACTTAGTGGTGAATAAGGGTCGCTCTTCTCCATGAATCGGAATGAACATAGACCCTGTGGTCATGAAGATCTTACCATTGGGCCTTGTAGTCATCACCACTCATTCCCGCTTTACCTCATCCACAACTTTGGAATAAGGAGTCTCAATCTTTGGATAGGGAACTAACTTTTCTTCATCAGCGCTCTTCACTTCACTGGAACTTGAACCTGCACACTAAGTAATGACATTAGTGTTATTCTCACAATTTGAGTGAGTTGCTTCAGTGGCTATCTTTTCATCTTTATGCACCGGTTGAGGTCCATATACCATGGTTGCTTCATTTTGGGACTCTTTCAATAATTCATCTGCAGTTTCGGGCAGTTTGATGTATTCATGTTGTAGTAAGTGAGGAACAGCATGATAAAGCCCTAATGATTGCCCAGAGGCGCTCTCTTGATTGCCACATGTAGTTGTTTCTCTAACTGTTGATTGTTTTTGGACTTCCTCGGCAGTGAAGGGCAATGTGATAGATAGATTTTGTAACGGGAAAGGAACATTTTCCTTCCAAAGACCAGATTTGTCTTTTACCTGCTCCAATCTCTCTTCTAATTTAAATAAAGCATGATGAGAGTGTCAGGACCGATTTCACATCAAGAATCTCGATCTTGAGCAAGAACAGAGGTGAGATTGAAGGAGACGGGATGGAGAAGAGAATCAAAGATAATAAATGACAAGAAATAATAAATCAAACGATTCATTGATTATTGCTGAATGATTACAACGAACCGAATGATTACAAACTCGTCATAGGAAATCCATGGTCACATTGGGTTGAGCTCAAACCCAATGTGTGACTCTATCTCTAGAAATGATAGCTCACATCTCTCTAGAACATCCTTATTCATCTATTATTCATCTTTTTCATCATCCTCACAAATGAAGCTATCCCTTCCTATTTATAGAGAGCCCATGTGCTCACTAGCCCACTAACTAGCTAACACACATAAAATGAGCTAAATACAAATAAACAAATGACATAATTATTATTAATTAAATCAAAGATGATTTAATTAATATGAAGCTTGACTCGCTCGAACCAATCTTCCGTTGACTTTTATGTTGACCGTTGACCCGAACGGTTGACTTTTCCAGAAAACGTCTTCGGTCCAAACTTGCAAGCCTCGAGCATCACAACCCGCGTCTCTGAATCAAATCACAATGGATTCTTCAACCGAATTATTCGAGAATAGATTTGATGGCGTCAGTCACTCTTATTAAAAGTTCCAACAATTCCCCCTTGACTGACGCTTTCAAATCTGTCATACTGGTGAAGAACCGCTCTGTCGTGCATCTTCAAAGAATAACTGATAAACCGAAATCTTTCTGTTGTAAAGGTTCCCCCTTTGAATAAGCATCTTCTGTTCTTGTTGCTCCAGTTGAGATCCAAGTGCTGCAGTTCACTCGGTTCACACGGTCGGGTACAATACTAAGAATGCTGAACGTTGGAGTCAAAATCACAACAAACCGAATCAGATAAACCAATCAATCACTGAAAATGCTCCAACTTCAGATAATCGACCCGATAATCCAAATCCATAGAAGTTCCCCCTTTTCTCTAGATCCCTCTGAAAACATCCAATGCGGAAGCGGAAAATCAGATGCAGAGAGTGGAACCGTTCCGCTCAGTTCCGAAGAGAAATCGGTACTAAAATCCTGAAATCGGACAATCTTGCGAAAAACCGGAAGTCGGGTGCTACAGTTGTGAATGATCCATAAATACTGAACTTGTTTCGCGTGACTGGGTTGGATGCGAAAATAATGTCAAATCGGTGAAAAACTGAGATCCCGAGCATAAACGCAAAATTTATTCATAACTGGAGTCTTCGTAATTTTGGGCGAAGAAAATCGAGCTCGGAAAAATATTCCGTGAAGAATTCTGAGTCAAGCGGTGCAATTTGGAATGAATCTGAGAAGACCGTAAATTTTATTCAAGTAACGGCCTTCCGTTAGAGATTTAACGGAATATTCCAATATTTAACTGAGATTCCAGTTAATTCGGTTAGATGACATCAGCGCTGCATCAGCTAAACAACTTGAAGTGAGACATAACGAAACAGTCACAAACTTAACCGAGAAGCGAAACCAGTCCGTCAGTGGTCGTTAGCTAACGTGGCATGACGTTAACAAAAACTAGAAACCCGATCGAATAAACGGAATAAATCCAAGACCAATAAATTATTTTCACAATTTTGTTGCGGCGTTATCTCGTTATTCCTGTAGAAAAATTGATGAGAAAAACCCCGCATTTAACGAAAATAATGCAGAAAATAATTAATTAGTAGAGAAAATCCCTCCAACAAGCACAATCCTTGTGTTTTATTTCTGGCCAATCAGAATTCCTCTAGAAATCTGATCCGGCGGTTACAATTAAGGGGATCCAAAGGTTGTGGACTGCTGATCCGTGGAGAATAGCTTCAGCCAATCAGATGGCGCCTGCATATGCTTTTCAACGGCTCCATTGAGAGCAGGGTGGGGTCCACGCGCTGGCTCCAACCAATAAAATCTCGGCAGACCGAGAGCATTCACAGATCCTCATTCCATCCTGGGCCCACAACATTCTCATGGACCAATAGCTGGTCGACAACCAAAATGAGCCAACGGCTCTTTACCCAGCCTGGGGCCCACTTGCTTTCTTGTCCACCTATCAGATTTCGACAACAATAAATGGAATGTGGGGTTTGACCGAAAATGGGAGAGAGAACATTCTCTGTCCTCCAATTGAAACCATCCACGTCGTCATGTGTCATCCTCAATCTCAAAAAACCCTAGATGATCGGGAATCCCACCGGAAAAACGAGGAACACGCCGGAAAACCGTAAAGTGTCCATAACTCCCATAATACTTGACGAAAATCATCAAATCTTATACCGTTGGACTCGTGATCTCATCCTCTACGATCCTAGACGAACAAAAACCTCTGAAAATTATTTGAACGTAGACCCAGATGTTGAGTTCAGTCGAGATCGCCAAGGTAAGTTGAGATCGCCAAGGCCATTCGAGATCGCTAAGGTTTATTTGAGATCGCCAAGGGGGATTCGAGGTCGCCAAGAGCAAAAACGAAATCGCCAAGTCGAGATCGCCATGAACAGTTCCAGATCGCCAAGACAATCTTCAAGCTCACCTGAGATCGCCAAGTACATCTTCAAGAGCATCTGAGATCGCCAAGAACACCTTCATCAGCTGTGAAATCGCCAAGGCAATCTTCAAACAAAATGAAGAACACCAAGAACACCGTGAAACACACACTACTGTGTGTTTCTCCAGATCTGCCCAAACCGTTGCGTTTCAGACAAAACCGATGCTCCCAATGGATCCGGAATGCGTTTTCCATCAAGATTCATACTTTATTTCATCCAAAAACACTGATTAAAACACCAAAAACTCAGAATCAAAGCTCAAAAAATCTTCAAAACCCCAAAAATGGGAAAAACCTAACAGCTTCATTTTTCTTGCTCAGATCTCGCATTTCTTCACTGATTTGAACAAATGGAGCATGGAATCATATCTAAATGAACCCAATAACAAGAATCTATCATCAGATTCATCCAGAAATCATCAATCAGCTCCAAAAAATAAGAAAAGATAGAAAAAGTCTCCAAAGTGGGTTTTTCAATCAACACCTTATTCAAGCTCAAAATCACAGATTCGAGTGACCAGATTCACGGTGAGATGAATCTGATCGGTACCCGCTCTAATACCAATTGTCAGGACCGATTTCACATCAAGAATCTCGATCTTGAGCAAGAACAGAGGTGAGATTGAAGGAGACGGGATGGAGAAGAGAATCAAAGATAATAAATGACAAGAAATAATAAATCAAACGATTCATTGATTATTGCTGAATGATTACAACGAACCGAATGATTACAAACTCGTCATAGGAAATCCATGGTCACATTGGGTTGAGCTCAAACCCAATGTGTGACTCTATCTCTAGAAATGATAGCTCACATCTCTCTAGAACATCCTTATTCATCTATTATTCATCTTTTTCATCATCCTCACAAATGAAGCTATCCCTTCCTATTTATAGAGAGCCCATGTGCTCACTAGCCCACTAACTAGCTAACACACATAAAATGAGCTAAATACAAATAAACAAATGACATAATTATTATTAATTAAATCAAAGATGATTTAATTAATATGAAGCTTGACTCGCTCGAACCAATCTTCCGTTGACTTTTATGTTGACCGTTGACCCGAACGGTTGACTTTTCCAGAAAACGTCTTCGGTCCAAACTTGCAAGCCTCGAGCATCACAACCCGCGTCTCTGAATCAAAGCACAATGGATTCTTCAACCGAATTATTCGAGAATAGATTTGATGGCGTCAGTCACTCTTATTAAAAGTTCCAACAGAGAGTCCATCATTTTCTTTTGTATAGCTTGATGTTTTTCAAGGGTAGATTGGGCAGTGCTAAGTTTAGTTCTAAGTATTAACGTGTATATTTGTATCTCAATATTTTGTATTTATTTTGATTGATTTGTTTCCTTAGTTATAGGTTTGGTAGTTTATATCTTTCCTGTATATATTCTCCCTTGTATGTTAATGAGAATCAATCAATTACTTTGATATCTTTCATGGTAATCAGAGCTAGGTTAACCTAGTCTTTTTTCCACCGCCACCCTTCCCCCTCCGCGAGCTACGGCTTGCCGCCACCCTTTTCTCCGGCCATCCCTTGTCTGTTTACCCTCCGTCACTCGACATGGGTGACAAAACAGAATCCTCCACCACATCCAAGAACACCGTCCACATCGCTTACACTCTCAATAACATCCTCCATCGTGTTCGGACTCTTGATGGGGTCAAGGTTTCCTACGCCTCCTGGGTAAACCTCTTTCGAATCACTGCCAAGGCCTACAAAGTGACGTGCCATATTGATGGCACGCCTGCTCCGGAGAAAACCAGCGAGGACTACGGGTCTTGGTCGGAGATTGATGCGGTTGTATTGAAATGGATCTACGGGTCCTTATCTG
>JBCNJP010004444.1:0-13000 GCA_039602395.1 Deinandra increscens subsp. villosa
TTGAAGATGACGGTCGACCCAAAGCTTCAGGCTTGGGTACGTCCCGAAACTAATCTTTTGGCTTAATTTATGCAGGGATCTTCGTGACAACTGATGAATAACATCTGGGTTGTTGATAGCGGAGCATCTCGGCACATGACCGGAGACATTTCTTTGTTTCATGATGTTAAACACTTCGATGGAGGTAAAGTAACGTTTGCTGGAAACAAAGGAGGTCAGGTAACCGGTATTGGTAAACTTTCGAATGGTGCTGTCACATTTGATAACGTTGAGTATGTGCAAGAGTTAGAATATAATCTTCTAAGCGTCTCCCAGATTTGTGATAAGCAATTCACAACAGCTTTCACAGGGAGTGAATGCTTAATTCTGAAGCCTGAATTCAAGATTCCTGAGGAGTTTGTGATGATGCGGGCACCAAGATTCTCAAATTTGTACATGCTTGACATGAATTCAGCAAAGGCAACGGTCGCAGGTCAATGTTTCTTGTTGTGACACCCGAGAATTTCAAGGTTAACTTCCGTTAGACAAACCCGTTAGTTACGTTATAAGTAGCTAATGCATAACTAGGCCGAATACGTCCACGACCTTTGGTTGATCACCGAACCTGTCCATATGTGTTGAATGCTCATCATTGATTGTCTTTATGTGCAATGTGATTCAAATACATGATTTATTATTGTGAATAGCATGATTAATCGTAAATACTTGATTATGTGAAAATTGCCTAAATTTGGTAGTCAGCGAAACTACCGAGCGAAACTACAGATTCGCCCGGTAGCAAGCTAGACTGTTCAATGTACCCGAGAACAGAGCCAGTTTCGCCAGCCAGCGAAACTGCCAGCGAAACTAGCCTCTGATATAAATAAACTTAATGAACCCTAGTAGCCTCATTTGCCTCATTTCACACTAAACACACACCACTTCTTCACCTGCTGCTCTCTCGAGATTTCTGGCCATCTAAGGAGATCATCAGGAGAATCATCATCTCATCTCACTCATTCGATCCTTGATCAAACCGTGAGTCTCGAAAACCATTTACATGCACCTTTATGTGTTTTCTTTAAAAAGCATGATCAAACCTTCATGAAAACTTGTATACTTCTGAGATAATACTTAGGAATGCTAGATCTGTGATAAAGTCTCCAACTTTGCGTATGAAATCCAACCATGATAGAGATTTATGCCATTTTAGTCATTCTAGGGTTTTATATGTGTTCTTGGTGATTTGATGACAAAATGCATGTTAAACGTGTTAAAGTTGCTTGATTTATGTTAGTAAATGCCCATGGATGCTAAATAATGAATTGCATGTATGATCAGAAGCTGTTAGGTTGATTTTTAGGCAAATCCGTATGTTTTTCACGACCAGCGAAACTGTTGTTCTCTGGGCGAAACTAAGTAGCGAAATTGTGTATCCTTCCAGCGACACTGACCAGCGAAACTATAGTGTCGCCGGGAACCTGACCAGACCAGCTCGAGCGAAACTATCGAGCGAAATACCTGAACGAAAGTTCAAACCAGTTTCCCTGCGAAACTAGGCTAGCGAAACTGCGTCAGCAGTTTCGGGCGAAACTAGCCTAGCGAAACTGTGTTACCGGGCATTGCCTAGCAAAAGTGCTGCCCGTGCACCTAGCGAAACTGCCTAGCGAAACTATGCTAGCGAAACTAAGACCTGACCTAAAAACCGAACTTGTGAAATTTGCTTAAGTGTTATGCCATGACTTACATGATTATGCCATGATGAAACATGTTTGATATCTGATTTATATAAACCCTTGTTTATGATCAACCATTGGTGCCGTGTGTCGTTATGTCGAGTCGTAGTTCAAATGTGCTATGTTATGGGCCATAGTGACGTTAAGTTAAAGATAGACACAACCTAACACCTAAGACCTTAATGTGATTACTAGGTCTTCGTTAGCAAACACAAATCGGATTAACAAGTGTAGCCGAGCAACCTAAGGTGAGTTTCACAAACCCTTTACTTGTGAGCCCGTTTGGGTCACAACGAACATACTAAACGGAAAACAACGCTGACAATTTGAGGTATTGCCTAATGGGGTACCTGTTATGGAAGTTGGAGTGTTTCATGGGGAACACTTGCAACTGTCCATCTTTGGGGTTTCAAATGAATCCGGAACCAACTATCACAACTCTTAAACTCTTTTGGGATTTCAGATGAAATCCAGAATAAACATTTTAATATGACTAGTGTAGGTTAAAGTCGAAACCAAATGATATCACATGATTTCTAAGGATGCTTTAAAACTTAAAGACCTCAACTTAGTACTGATGATCTGGAAAGCGAGGGGATGTTGGGTAGATCTACTGAGGGTTTGACAAACCCTGCTCCGCGGTACACAAATGTGTAGCCAACCGGCCGGGGGCCGAACGGAGTGCAATATCAGCCTGTTCTTAGTTGTGGGCATTCCCAAATGGGACACAACTGGAGGCACAAACCAACGGCAAATGCCGTACACTGTTACGTCAGCTTTCAGCCCTAGTACGACTTCCTTAGTGCATGGAAACCGGATTAGCTACCCGCGATATCGGTTGACTGCTTTAACTTTTACATAACTAGTGCATATTCAGTAAACAAACCCTTGGCAATGTTTTTGCAAAACCATACTACTTATATATGTTGATACATACGATTATTGAGACTGGGCCAATGCATGTCATGCCCACCGTGAACTCACCAACCGTTAGGTTGACACTTGTGTGGTTTTCACTTTTGCAGATCGTTGAAGAGTATCCGCTGAAGGTTGGCATGGCACGCGAAGACTTTCATTTTCATAAAACTAAATTTGGGAATTTGAAGTTGAACAATGATTTGTAAAGCACGTGGCTAGTGCTAAGATACTGATGTTTTAAATTCCGCTGCGTATGAATAACTGTTTTGTTTATGAACCTTGGATTTTACTCTGATTCATTTAGTATTTGTAACAAATGGTTGTGGTCCTGGTCTAGTCGCGCCCCTTAACGGTGTAAACTCCGTTAGTGGTTATTTGGGGGTGTGACAGATTGGTATCAGAGCCATAAGTTGCAGAGAACTGGAATCATTTTTGAAAACGATTTGGAAACTGCAACTTGAAACCTTAGTTACAAACGACCAAACAAATTCCCAAACAAAATTTTTACGTGCCAACTTGGGATACTCGCTCTGCTGTATAAGTAAATACTTCATATGTGTATATATACGTATAGATATATATATATAGACCGTGTCTAGGACGTCTAACGGAAAAACCTTAGGAAATTTTCACACACGAATACGAAACGCGAACTCGAATACGCACACTACTCTGGGGAAAGCGACAACGAAACGATGCTACACGCTACGTCCTGCTTTCTACTACAACGACTACGCCGACGGTGACTTTTATGGGAAAGCCGATCTTCGACGATAGCACTCACGACATTCCTCGACGACGCCTCGATTTTGCACAAAATTTTCTGGACTAATAGTGGGATAACGGGAAAATGTTGTTGTGCATAATATGGAATATGTATAATGTATAATTGTGACTGAACACTAGCTACTTTAACCGTTCAGCAAGATGGCTGGAAGAGGACACGGAAGGAACGGCATAAACATGACGCCTGCACAGCTGCAAGCAATGATTAATGAGCATGTGCAAGCCGCAGTGGCAGCCGTCCAAGCTGCATATGCCGCACAGGGTAACTATTATGCCGGTTAAGGCGCAAACGATTATATTTTGACCTGTTTAAAATTTGAAACCCGAACTATTAATTGCATCAGGAAACGTCCATCACTGTACCTTCAAAACTTTCATGGACTGCAAACCAATGACGTTCTCTGGCGAATCAGGAGCGGTAGGACTCCTCAGGTGGATTGAGAAGTCTGAAAAGGTCTTCTCCATGTGCAACTGCCCGCCTGGGGACAAGGTGAAGTTTGCCACTGGCACATTCGAAGGTGCAGCTCTGTCCTGGTGGAATGCTGAGATTCAAATGATTGGAATTGATGCAGCTGATAACATGGAATGGGGTGCATTCAAGGAACTGATAATGGAGGAATATTGCCCCCGGGATCAAGTCAAGAAACTTGAAGGAGAATTTCTGAACTCCAAAATGTCTGGGTCTGAGATTGAAGAGTACACTGCACGATACCACGAGTACACAGCACTGTGTCCGTCTATGGTAGATGCTGAGTTCAAGCGCATCGAACGTTATCTGGAGGGTCTCGTACCCCAAATCAAGGGCTTGGTGACAGCCAGCAACCCGGTAACTGTGCAACAAGCCATCCGTCTGGCTCACAAATTGACTGATCAAGAGGTTGAAAGAGGTACACTCCCTGCCAGAATCTCTGAGAAGACTGCCTTGAGTGGCAAAAGAAAGGTTGAAGAAGAAGCTCCAACAATGTCTGTAAATCAATCCGGAAGATCCTCAAACTCCCAGTACCAAAACAAGCGGCCTGACAACACGAGGTCCACTTTCAGTTATGGCAGCAACAATGGGAGCAACAACCGTCAAGGCGGTAATGGGAACTACAAAGGCAAGGCTCCGTTTTGCAACAAGTGTGAGAAGCACCACAGGGGTACGTGTAACAAAGGCTTAGAATGTGGGAGATGTGGAAAGTTGGGTCACGAGGCCAACAACTGCTGGACCAATTTGCAGAGGCTGAACAACCATGGTCAGAATCAAGGGGGAAATAACAATAGGGGAAATGGAAACAACCGTAATGGGCAAGGAAACAACCAGAACAACAACGATGGAGCCCGCGGCTGTTTCGAATGTGGTGCGCAGGGCCACATGAAGAAAGATTGCCCGCGATTGCGCAGGCAGGGTAATGGTAACAACGGTAACCAGGAAAACAATGGTGGGAATGGTAGAGGTCGTGCTTTTGTCATGGGCCAAGGGGAAGCACGCAACGATGCCAACGTGATTAACGGTAAATTTATATTGAATGGTTTCTTTGCTACTGTTTTATTTGATTCTGGTGCTGAGAGAAGTTTTATTTCCACAAAATTTGCTAAACTGATTAACGCTAAACCTATCGCCTTAGACGCTAAATATGTGGTAGAGCTAGCTAATGGTAAACTTCATGATACGACCCAAATAGTTAAGGACTGTAAGTTGGAACTAGCTGGCCATACATTAGGAATTGACCTTATGCATTTCCCGATTGGTAGTTTTGACGTTATAGTAGGAATGGATTGGTTATCTGAGAATCGGGCTGAAATCTTATGTAAAGAAAAAGTGGTTCGTATCCCACTCGAAGACGGTAAAGAAATAACGGTTCAAGGTGAAAAAGGTGGAGTAGTAACTGGTATTATCTCGTTTCTCAAAGCTCAGAAATGCCTCCGTAAGGGTCACTTCGCGATTCTTGCGAACGTCACTAACACGACACATCCCGAGCGCAAAATTGATGATTACCCGATAGTTCGCGACTTTCAAGACGTGTTTCCTGAAGATCTGCCTGGTTTGCCTCCATTTCGACAAGTTGAGTTTGGGATTGATTTAGCTCCAGGTGCCGCTCCGATCGCACGCGCACCTTACCGATTGGCTGTAAGTGAACTCAACGAACTCTCCTCACAACTGCAAGAGCTACTCGACAAGGGGTTTATTCGTCCAAGTTCGTCTCCATGGGGAGCTCCGGTACTGTTTGTTAAGAAGAAGGATGGAACGTTCCGCATGTGTATCGACTACCGAGAGCTTAACAAAGTTACGATCAAGAATCGGTATCCACTTCCTAGAATCGACGATCTCTTCGATCAACTGCAAGGTTCAAGCTACTTTTCAAAGATTGATCTACGATCTGGTTATCACCAACTTCGTGTTCGTGAAGAGGATGTTCCTAAGACTGCTTTTAGAACTCGATATGGTCACTACGAGTTCCTGGTTATGCCGTTTGGGCTAACCAATGCACCTGCCGTATTTATGGATCTGATGAATCGAGTGTGCAAGCCGTACCTCGATAAGTTTGTAATAGTCTTCATCGATGATATTTTGATCTACTCTAAGACAAAGGAAGAACACGAGGAGCATCTGCGACTTATACTGGAATTGCTCCGCAAGGAACAGCTTTATGCTAAGTTTTCGAAGTGCGACTTCTGGATCCGCGAAGTCCAGTTTCTTGGACACATTGTAAATGAGGAAGGAATCCATGTAGATCCAGCCAAAGTGGAAGCAATTAAGAACTGGTCTACCCCAAGAGCGCCAACAGAAATCCGACAATTTTTAGGACTTGCCGGATATTATCGAAGGTTTATTAAGGGTTTCTCTCAACTGGCTCAACCCTTAACGGCCTTAACGCACAAAGGAGTGCAATACAGATGGGGTGAGAAGGAAGAGCGCGCGTTCCAAACGCTCAAAGATATGTTATGTTCGGCTCCAATTCTTGCGTTACCCGATGGAGTTGACGATTTTGTGGTTTACTGCGATGCATCGATCCAAGGACTCGGTTGCGTGTTGATGCAACGAGATAAAGTGATTGCCTATGGGTCCAGGCAACTAAAGGATACTGAAAAGAACTATACAACGCATGATTTGGAAATGGGAGCCGTTGTTCATGCACTTAAGATTTGGAGACACTACCTATATGGAACAAAGTGCACGATATTCACCGATCATAAAAGTCTACAGCACATCTTCGATCAGAAAGACCTCAACATGCGACAACGAAGGTGGGTTGAATTACTGAATGATTATGATTTGGCCATTAAGTATCATCCTGGAAAAGCCAACGTTGTGGCTGATGCTTTAAGTCGGAAAGAGTATGAAAAGCCTCGTCGGGTACGAGCGCTTCAACTTACAATACATTCAGGATTACCGGATCGGATCCGTGACTGCCAACAAGAAGCTTTGAAAGCAGAAAACTTCGCAGCTGAAGCACTGCGTGGTGTAGATGGCCATTCCGAAGTTAAGTCTGATGGACTCACATATTATAATGACAGAATCTGGGTTCCTTTGTTTGGAAATCTCCGTGAGCTCGTAATGGACGAGGCTCACAAGTCAAGATATTCAGTACACCCTGGATCGGATAAAATGTATCAGGACTTGAAAAGTCTTTATTGGTGGCCGAATATGAAAGCCGACATTGCTCGATATGTGGCTAAGTGTTTAACGTGCTCAAGAGTCAAGATTGAATACCAAAAGCCTTCTGGTTTACTGCAACAACCAAAGATCCCAGAATGGAAATGGGAGGATATCTCAATGGATTTTGTAACGGGACTACCTCATCGATCAAATCAACCGGATGCGATTTGGGTTGTCATCGATCGATTAACCAAATCTGCACATTTTATCCCGATGAAGGAAAGTGATAATATGGATAAATTGACAAAGCTGTACATCGACAAAATTGTGAAGCTTCACGGTGTGCCTAAGACTATCATTTCTGATCGAGATCCTCGATTTACTTCCCGGTTATGGCAATCAATGCAGGAAGCATTGGGAACCCGACTAGACATGAGTACAGCTTATCACCCGCAAACAGATGGTCAATCGGAACGAACCATTCAAACCTTGGAAGATATGCTCCGAGCTTGCGTTCTTGACTTTGGGAAAGATTGGGAGACCCACCTTCCACTGGTGGAGTTCTCTTACAACAATAGTTATCATTCAAGTATAGGTGCTGCACCTTTTGAAGCACTGTATGGCAGAAAATGTAGATCGCCCGTGTGTTGGGCTGAAACAGGTGAGAAAGGGCTCACTGGACCGGAAGTTATCCATGATATGACCGAACGGATTATTCAAATTAGGCAACGGCTAGCTGCAGCACGTGATCGACAAAAGAGTTATGCCGACAAACGCCGAAAACCTCTAAAGTTTGAGGTGGGTGACAAAGTATTGTTGAAGGTATCTCCTTGGAAGGGAGTGATACGCTTCGGGAAGCGTGGAAAGTTAAATCCTCGCTACATCGGTCCGTTTGAAATTATTGGGGAAGTAGGCCCGGTGGCCTATCGATTGCAACTCCCTGCTGAACTCGATGGAGTTCACAACGTGTTTCACGTTTCCAATCTGAAGAAATGTCTGGCTGAAGACATCGAAATAATTCCCTTGGAGGAATTGGAAATCGACGAACATTTGAGATTTATTGAGCAACCAGTAGAAATCATGGGACGCGAGGAGAAAGCCCTCAAACGTAGCAAGATTCCGATCGTCAAGGTGCGATGGAACTCAAGACGTGGACCTGAATATACTTGGGAACGTGAGGATCAGATGAAGAAAAAGTATCCTCACCTGTTCGAGCAAACGTCCACGGAAACTCATGGTATGATTTAATTTTGGGGACCAAAATTCCTTAACGGGAGGAGGATGTGACAACCCTAAAACTTTTGCTTCCTTTCCCCAGCGACGATAGCAACGACGACAGCTGATGCTGCGAACGCTACGACACAAGAATAATTTTCGGGACGAAAATTCCAATTTCAGGGGAATGATGTGACACCCGAGAATTTCAAGGTTAACTTCCGTTAGACAAACCCGTTAGTTACGTTATAAGTAGCTAATGCATAACTAGGCCGAATACGTCCACGACCTTTGGTTGATCACCGAACCTGTCCATATGTGTTGAATGCTCATCATTGATTGTCTTTATGTGCAATGTGATTCAAATACATGATTTATTATTGTGAATAGCATGATTAATCGTAAATACTTGATTATGTGAAAATTGCCTAAATTTGGTAGTCAGCGAAACTACCGAGCGAAACTACAGATTCGCCCGGTAGCAAGCTAGACTGTTCAATGTACCCGAGAACAGAGCCAGTTTCGCCAGCCAGCGAAACTGCCAGCGAAACTAGCCTCTGATATAAATAAACTTAATGAACCCTAGTAGCCTCATTTGCCTCATTTCACACTAAACACACACCACTTCTTCACCTGCTGCTCTCTCGAGATTTCTGGCCATCTAAGGAGATCATCAGGAGAATCATCATCTCATCTCACTCATTCGATCCTTGATCAAACCGTGAGTCTCGAAAACCATTTACATGCACCTTTATGTGTTTTCTTTAAAAAGCATGATCAAACCTTCATGAAAACTTGTATACTTCTGAGATAATACTTAGGAATGCTAGATCTGTGATAAAGTCTCCAACTTTGCGTATGAAATCCAACCATGATAGAGATTTATGCCATTTTAGTCATTTTAGGGTTTTATATGTGTTCTTGGTGATTTGATGACAAAATGCATGTTAAACGTGTTAAAGTTGCTTGATTTATGTTAGTAAATGCCCATGGATGCTAAATAATGAATTGCATGTATGATCAGAAGCTGTTAGGTTGATTTTTAGGCAAATCCGTATGTTTTTCACGACCAGCGAAACTGTTGTTCTCTGGGCGAAACTAAGTAGCGAAATTGTGTATCCTTCCAGCGACACTGACCAGCGAAACTATAGTGTCGCCGGGAACCTGACCAGACCAGCTCGAGCGAAACTATCGAGCGAAATACCTGAACGAAAGTTCAAACCAGTTTCCCTGCGAAACTAGGCTAGCGAAACTGCGTCAGCAGTTTCGGGCGAAACTAGCCTAGCGAAACTGTGTTACCGGGCATTGCCTAGCGAAAGTGCTGCCCGTGCACCTAGCGAAACTGCCTAGCGAAACTATGCTAGCGAAACTAAGACCTGACCTAAAAACCGAACTTGTGAAATTTGCTTAAGTGTTATGCCATGACTTACATGATTATGCCATGATGAAACATGTTTGATATCTGATTTATATAAACCCTTGTTTATGATCAACCATTGGTGCCGTGTGTCGTTATGTCGAGTCGTAGTTCAAATGTGCTATGTTATGGGCCATAGTGACGTTAAGTTAAAGATAGACACAACCTAACACCTAAGACCTTAATGTGATTACTAGGTCTTCGTTAGCAAACACAAATCGGATTAACAAGTGTAGCCGAGCAACCTAAGGTGAGTTTCACAAACCCTTTACTTGTGAGCCCGTTTGGGTCACAACGAACATACTAAACGGAAAACAACGCTGACAATTTGAGGTATTGCCTAATGGGGTACCTGTTATGGAAGTTGGAGTGTTTTATGGGGAACACTTGCAACTGTCCATCTTTGGGGTTTCAAATGAATCCGGAACCAACTATCACAACTCTTAAACTCTTTTGGGATTTCAGATGAAATCCAGAATAAACATTTTAATATGACTAGTGTAGGTTAAAGTCGAAACCAAATGATATCACATGATTTCTAAGGATGCTTTAAAACTTAAAGACCTCAACTTAGTACTGATGATCTGGAAAGCGAGGGGATGTTGGGTAGATCTACTGAGGGTTTGACAAACCCTGCTCCGCGGTACACAAATGTGTAGCCAACCGGCCGGGGGCCGAACGGAGTGCAATATCAGCCTGTTCTTAGTTGTGGGCATTCCCAAATGGGACACAACTGGAGGCACAAACCAACGGCAAATGCCGTACACTGTTACGTCAGCTTTCAGCCCTAGTACGACTTCCTTAGTGCATGGAAACCGGATTAGCTACCCGCGATATCGGTTGACTGCTTTAACTTTTACATAACTAGTGCATATTCAGTAAACAAACCCTTGGCAATGTTTTTGCAAAACCATACTACTTATATATGTTGATACATACGATTATTGAGACTGGGCCAATGCATGTCATGCCCACCGTGAACTCACCAACCGTTAGGTTGACACTTGTGTGGTTTTCACTTTTGCAGATCGTTGAAGAGTATCCGCTGAAGGTTGGCATGGCACGCGAAGACTTTCATTTTCATAAAACTAAATTTGGGAATTTGAAGTTGAACAATGATTTGTAAAGCACGTGGCTAGTGCTAAGATACTGATGTTTTAATTAAATTCCGCTGCGTATGAATAACTGTTTTGTTTATGAACCTTGGATTTTACTCTGATTCATTTAGTATTTGTAACAAATGGTTGTGGTCCTGGTCTAGTCGCGCCCCTTAACGGTGTAAACTCCGTTAGTGGTTATTTGGGGGTGTGACACTTGTCTAAGGCATCCGAAAGAGATTCTGTTCTGTGGCATCGTCGCATGGGTCATATTCATTACAGAAAGATGAACGAACTAGTGCGGAGGGGGCTTGTTGAAGGCGTTCCGAAGCAGCAGTTTGTGTTTAATGATATATGCGTGAGTTGCAAGAAGGGTAAACAGAAAAGAAAATCCCATCCACTAAAGAAACATCATTCAATAGATGTCCCATTAGAGTTACTTCATATGGATCTGTTTGGTCCTGTCAATCGTGAAAGTATCTCGGGAAATTGGTATTGTTTGGTGGTTACGGATGAATATTCCAGGTATTCGTGGGTTGATTTTCTGGTCTCCAAGGATGAAACATCAAGAATTCTTCTCAATTTGATTACCACACTTGAATCACTGTATAAATTGAAAGTGAGGAGAATTCGGAGTGACAATGGCACGGAGTTTAAGAATATAGCCGTGAGGACTTTTTGTATGGAAAAAGGAATTGTGCATGAATTCAGCACACCATACACACCTCAGCAGAACGGCGTGGCGGAAAGAAAGAATCGCACAATTATTGAAACAGCGCGTACTATGTTGGCTGATGCTCAATTACCTGTTCCTTTTTGGACAGAAGCTGTCAACACTGCGTGTTATGTGCTGAATCGAGTGCTTACCGTGAAGCGGCTTGGTAAGACATGTTATGAACTGCTGAAGAATCGTAAGCCGAATCTTAACTATTTAGAGCCGTTTGGGTGTCCTTGTACTGTATTGGCTGCTGCAGGGAAATTTGATGACAAAGTCTTTGAAGGACTGTTTGTTGGTTATTCAAATCAGAAGAAACGTGTTTTCAATAAGCAGACTGGTATGGTAGGGGAATATCTGCATGTTGATTTTCAATCATATACATTACCACCCAGAGGCGTTGGACCGGATTGGTTATTTGATTATCAGACTTTGTTTGAAAATCTTAAATCGATACCAGATGTATCTGATGAACAACTTACAAGAGTTTTCATTGAACTGCAAGATGATACACCGGTTCTAAACATTCAAACTCTGCCAACTCCAATAGTGCCTGTCGCTGATGAGTATTTGACTGAGACATCAAATGATACGACTATTGCTGCCGATGAAATGTCTTCTGCTCCAATAATATTCCTCACTGGATGATCTTTGTTGATTCTTCTGTCAAGAAACATAGGGAACTCATGGCTTTTTCCATTTGAGGGTATATTGAGCTGAGGAAGTCTGTGATCAAGCTTAATATCACCAATTTGTGATACAGGATCTGAACATTCAACTGTATTATGAGAGTTATCCTCTGAAATGTGGGTCTGATGCTCAAAACTGAATTCATCATTTGAATTTTCAGGTTCAGTTGAGCCGGAATCATTGTTCTCAACAGTTTCTGAAATTAAGTTTTCTGGTTGAACTTGAGCCGGAGAATTTTCTGTTTAAACTTCGACCGGAACTATTTCTTCTTCAATTTGAATTATTTCAGAAGGTTTCTTTCCATTGCCTGGCAAGATAGGTTTGATGCTCATTGAAGAGAAGAAGTTTTGCTTCTCAGTTCCAGCAGTGTTGCTCTTCCAATGTTCATCAGCAGACCTATATAAGTTACTAGGTTAGTAACCCGTATAATATACGGGTTGAATATTAGGTTCGTAAGATAAGATCAATACAAAAAAAATTGATGAGAAGTTTGAAAATTATGAATGATATAATTCACTATCAATTTTTGGCTATGCTAAAACAATGTTAAATTCGTTCAAATTTATGAGCTATAACAATATGAATTTTGTTTATCAAGTAATTGATCCAGTAATTACAGTAATCATGTTTGAACGATTTAATATTTTATTTTTCACGTTGCAGTGTAGTTAGATAGTTGACATTTTATCGACCAATGTTGCCATGTTTCAAATCTGGCTTTATAAAGCAGTAGGACCGCCGACACGTCATTCTAATTGTTATAGCATATCAAATAGTTATCTTATGATTGCTAATTAAAATAAAGGATTTGTTGACTATTATAATAACTATTTGTATGATAAATATTAAAGAATATTTAAAGGCTCC
>JBCNJP010004446.1:0-14154 GCA_039602395.1 Deinandra increscens subsp. villosa
TTTTAAACAACAAGTCATACGTGATTCTAAAGTTCTAGATTTGATTCATAGTGATTTATGTGATTTTCATTCTACTCCATCTTTAGGAAATAAAAAATATGTAGTAACATTCATAGATGATGCATCTAGATTTTGTTATGTTTACTTACTACATGCTAAAGATGAAGCCTTGGATAAATTTAAAATTTACAAGGAACAAGTAGAATTACATAAATCGGATTTGATTAAAACTCTTAGGACCAATAGAGGAGGGGAGTATTATGATCCAGTTTATTTTCAATCAACTGGAATAATACATCAAGTCACGGCTCCTTATACACCACAACAAAATGGTGTGGCAGAAAGGAAAAACAGGACTTTGAAAGAAATGGTAAATGCCATGTTGTCCTACTCTGGTTTGAGTGATGGGTTTTGGGGTGAGGCTATGCTAACAGCCTGTTATTTATTGAACAGAATTCCTAACAAGAAGAATAAAAGAACCCCATATGAACTTTGGTATAACAAGACACCAAACTTGAGTTTCTTTAGAGTTTGGGGATGTCGGGCAGTAGTGAGACTAACTGATCCCAAAATTAAAACTTTGGTAGAAAGAGGTATTGATTGTATATTCATCGGGTATGCTGAGAATTCTCAAGTATACAGGTTCTATGTAATTGAACCAAATGATTCGGTGGCAGTTAATTCTGTCATAGAATCAAGAGATGCAATATTTGATGAAGAAAGATTCTCATCAATACCTAGACCAAAGGATATGATTCAAAATATTTCTAGTACTAGTACTAGAAATGAATTAACTGGTTCTAGTGATGAAACAGGTCCATCTCAACCAAGGAAAGGTTCGCGAGTACGTAAACCTAAAGATTTTGGATCTGATTTTCAACTATATTTAGTTGAAGGAACACGAGATGAGATAGAATCTCAATCTGAATATTGTTATAATGTTGAGGAAGATCCAAAGACATTTAGTGAAGCTATGGCTTCTAGAGATGTGGCTTTCTGGAAGGAGGCAATCCAAGATGAAATTGATTCTATAATGCATAATCAAACTTGGAAGTTGACTGATTTACCTCTTGGATGTAAACCTTTGGGTAGTAAATGGATCTTCAAAAAGAAGATGAAAGTGGATGGAAGCATAGATAAATATAAAGCCAGATTGCTTATCCAAGGCTTTAGGCAAAAAGAAGGTATTGATTTCTTTGACACTTATGCTCCTGTTGCAAGAATATCCACAATTAGGTTGTTAATAGCTTTGGCTGCTATCAACAATCTTGTAATTCATCAAATGGATGTTAAAACAGCATTCTTAAATGGTGAATTGGATGAAGAGGTTTATATGAAACAACCTGAGGGTTTTGTTATGCCTGGTAATGAACAAAAGGTATGTAAACTAATCAAATCGTTGTATGGACTTAAACAAGCACCAAAGCAATGGCATCAAAAATTTGATGATGTGGTGTTGTCAAGTGGTTATGTTCTTAACCATGCGGATAAATGTGTATATAGCAAATTTGATGATTCTGGAAAAGGAGTCATAATTTGCTTATATGTTGACGACATGCTGATATTTGGAACTAGTCAAGAACTAGTTGATGAAACAAAGAAATTCCTGTCCTCTAGATTTGATATGAAAGACATGGGGGAGGCAGAAGTGATTCTTGGAATAAGAATCAAGAGAGACAACAATGGTTTGTCAATTTCTCAATCTCATTATATTGAGAAGATTCTGAAGAAGTTTCATTTGGATCATTGTTCTCCTGTTAGCACACCTATAGATCCAAATTTGAAATTATTACCAAACAAAGGTGTGGCTGTTTCTCAACTTGAATACTCGAGAGCTATAGGTTCGCTCATGTATGCAATGATTAGTACAAGGCCTGATATAGCCTTTGCTGTTGGGAAGCTTAGTAGATATACTAGCAATCCAAATGCACATCATTGGCACGCTCTGAATCGAGTATTTAAGTATTTGAAAGGAACTAAGGATTATGGTTTGTATTACTCGGGATTTCCTTCGGTTTTAGAAGGTTACACAGATGCGAGTTGGATTACAAATTGGGAAGATCATTCTTCCACAAGTGGATGGGTTTTCCTACTTGGTGGTGGTGCAATATCTTGGGCATCAAAGAAGCAAACTTGCATCACTCACTCGACAATGGAATCTGAGTTTGTAGCATTAGATGCGGCTGGTAAAGAAGCTGATTGGCTAAGGAACTTGATTTATGAGATTCCATTGTGGCCTAAACCGATATCACCGATATCTATTAGATGTGATAGTGTTGCTACATTGGCTAAGGCTTATAGTCAAACGTATAATGGAAAGTCTAGACACTTCGGTGTTAGACATAGCATGATTCGAGAGCTCATTATGAATGGTGTGATATCACTTGAGTTTGTGAAAAGTCAACAAAACTTAGCCGATCATTTAACCAAAGGGTTGAGTAGAGATCTTGTGCACAAGGCGGCTGAAGGGATGGGATTAAAGTCCATCTAAATCTTATATATTGAGATACCCAATTCCCACCTAATAGACTTTAGGTGCTGAATTCAATGTGGAAAACTCAATATATTTAGATTGGAACACATGAAAGAATCATCCCAAGGTATGTGTTTAGTTCTGCGAGTTAAAGGAGGTTGAAGGTTATCTTCTTAATAGTTCTTTTGAAAAATTGCATTTGCAGGTGCAAGAATAAAAGAATTACCTATGTGAGCATGAAGTTTAGCTGCTTCAAGAAGCTTTTGGACTTAGCTTTGATATGCTTATGAAGGATAGGGACACAAGCTAGTAAAATAAGTGTCAAGTTTGGATTTGAGAATATAAACTAATGTGTACTTTATCTTCGGGTATTCATTGTAATAGTAAGGGTTCAATCCTTAGAGACACCCTTAATATTCGAATTTCTGGAATGTGTAAAGTACTAAGATGGAATTCAATCGTCACGACATTCTCATTTATGCATTAGTTTTATTTGATTGTGATGGTTATTTTAGTTAATCATGGATTATACTAAAATGGGGGAGGAATGTTGCTATTTTAGTATAATTGGATTAATTATGGATCGATACGTCTTCTAACTTATATCGGTCGGGTTCGGTGGTGCGGGGTAGTGCACGCTCGTCTCGATAAGGTTAGGGGGTTCCAAGGGGGCAACGCCCCCTTGGCGGGGGTTCGGGGGCAGCGCCCCCGAGAGAGCGGGGTCCAAGGGGCGACAGCCCCTGGCGGGGTCCAAGGGGCAGAGCCCCTGGCTGGGGTCGAGCTTAATGAAATTCGAGGGACTAATTGTGTAAAATCGTTGAATTTTTTATTTTGACAAAAAGTCCTTCACGGAAAATGCATCAGATTTTATTTCGGTACGAAATGGCATTAATGAAATTCGAGGGACTAACTGTGTAAAATCGTATAGCAGTTATCCTAAATAACTGCATATACGCTCCCCTGGTGGAACGTACGATCATATGAAATTTTCTTGGTTCGGTTCTTCTTCACGATCAAAATTTCTTGAATTCGAAAAGATCTCCAGATCGTATCCGATTAAAATCTTGAGCGAACCTTCGAGATTTTCAGTCCGAAAGTGAATCACGCTTTCTGGAGTTTCCAAGCATTCTAATTTCTAACATCTGATTTTGAAGAAAACATTTCAATGTATTACCTGGGTATTCAATATGTAGATTCTAATTTCTAAGATTGAACTCAAGTTATATAAAGCTACATAAGTAATTGTAATTTTTTTTAACATTTGTTCTTAATTTCCATCACGTTTCAATCATTTTTTTTCAAAGAAGTATAAACACGTACAAATTGTAGACATTTTTACACTTTATGTATTCTTAGTGTAATATTGACACTCTTTCCACTTGAAGATTGATAAATCAGAAAGAATACAAAAGCAACAAGTCCAAATGATATTGATGTAAATGTGTATGATGTGTGTGCTTACCGGTGTCTTTAGACACTAATCTAACTTGGTATTTGATCTCTTCATGATAGTATTTCATCTCTTGAAATGATCAGAGGTCGGACAAGCATTAATCTCTTTGTACAATTTAAAAACTTTCAGATTTGGAACATTCAAATCTGAGTAACAACTTAACTCATACATTCATTATGAATCCCACCAACGAATCGAAGTTCTTTACAAATTGATATGAAAATAACACACGACCTGCGGCGAAGCGCGGATCAAATTACTAGTTATTAGATGAAATGTTTAATGTAATGTTATATATCATCATACTCATATATATATATATACAATTATATAAAAGAGAAGTTTTGGGACACATGGCGGTCTTACACTCAATCTCACAATTGTTTTCCCTCTTATATTTTTAAATATATAGATAACTAGTCGGCAGGCCCGTGCGATGCACGGGCGGAACCAATGGTTGCTATTACTTCACCGGTTTGCAAACAGAGATCGATGAAGCTGTTCATGTCGGTCATGATTGTTACTCTCTTTGGATTTCTATAAATGTTGTGAGTCTTGTTGTTATTCATGATACAGAGCCTGATTTGATATGGTCTTATGTAATAGTAATATTTTGTTTTTTACTGCAAATATGGCAGTTTTCTTAAACAAAAAAAACCTTTTAATTGATTTAATCTTTTGACACATATGACCCGTTATTAATGAAAAACAACCAAGTATTAGGTATCACAATCAATAATTCAGTAACCCATATTCATTAATCAAGTATTAGAACTGTTAAGTGTTTTGTTTGGCAAACAGGAACATAATAGAATAACAGTACAATAAAGGATCACATATTGGGCGGGAAGTTGTATTCCATGCGGTTGTCAATATCCCGCGCTGCTGCCTCCGCATCCCTGCGTAGAAATTGAAGCCTCCGCAGCTGTGTTTTTTTTGTACGAAGCGCATCAGTTAGCATGGATGCAGCAGAATAACGGAAAGGGGAGGCATCCAACCCAAGCACGGCGTCCAAGACTTGGTTGTTTTCTGCTATGCGTTGTTCAACCACCTGTATGACGGCAGATAGTTCACTGATGACGTCGTTGTGGCTTGCGACGAAAAAGTTCTTCACGTAGTCCTCCATTACCTAAGCATGAAGAGCATACATAAAGTAATTAAGCAGTTGGGAATATTTAGAATTGTTCATGGTAGGAAGTTTCTAAAAATGATTTTTGCTGAACATAATATCTCTTGATTTTTTATAAATACATTTACAACTTATGCTTTACATATAAGAAAATGATCAGTGGACATACAAAAAGATACTTAGTTTACGCGTAGAATTTAACTATAGATGCAAACATAAATAACAATTCAGGTTAAATTACGTTAACATATGAACGAAAGATCACTACTTTCCGAAACGCAGTGACTGTAATTTTGTATAGAAATTTGTTGAAGTAAGGAGAATATTATGACTGTGGGTATATTTATGAATATTTTACCTTTTCCTATTGAAATGGTTCGTTTCACTTCCTCTTGGAGCGCTTTTCTGAAAGAAGATGTGATTGCAAGAATGAAACCCAGAATGTTATTTTGTTCGTAAGAAGATATTGCAGGAAGACGATGAACACCAAAAGTATACCTTATGTTTTTCCGGCCAGGGGAATGTTGTGGATGCCTGACAGTTGTGTAGAGGGGAGTTATAGACGGAGAGTTAAATTGTGTTTTTTAAGGCCACTGTCGTTTCAGTTTCCCTCCAACCATTTGTTTGCCCACACCAGTTTGAACGAATCGGATCAAAGCCCAATGTGTGTATTGGGTTAAGAACAGAGGCAAAATTTATAGGATCTGGGTCTGGCGTTTTTGAAGATCTTGAGTAGGCCAATTTGACACTCGTTTTTAGAACATACCTTTAAAAACAATTGAGCTCATATGACCATTCTAATAGGAAGTCTCTGTATAGTACTTTAGAAGAACACTTGATGTTCAAATTATATTATGATTTTGTGTATTATGCGTGTAAGATATAAGTCTATTAAATAAGAACTTAGTAGAAAAAATCCAAGAGTAACAATATTCTAATGTTTGATTTTTAACGATGAGTATTATTATTGCTTGATGTGTTTTAAGTAAAACCGATCGGTGCCATGCCAACCTGTTTAGATACATGGCCATGGACAAACATTAGGCTCCCTTGTTGTAATGAGTTAACAAACCGAGATATAAATGGTATTCTAAATGAGTTATATTAGAATTACGTAGTAGGCTGATATTGCACCGAAAGATTGTGCTGATTGTTATATAATGTTTTGTCTAAAGCATTAAATATTAGACGTTAAGGTCCAATGTTTCATTTTTATAAACAATAGCATGTGAGAAACAAATATTACTAATTGATTTCCATTACGGGGCATCGACCAATTTTAGCAACATACTCTAGACATGGTATTAGTATGAACGTAGATGGTTTAAAGTAAGATTTAGATTGCAGCAAAAATAATTATTGGTTCAAAACCAGGGAGACTATTTCTATTCATTAACAATACGACCACAAAATTAACTTAGAAGTTGTTTTGAGTTTCACAAAGTCGGCTGCTTTAACACCGGTAACATAACAAATTTTAACAGACATAAAAGACGGTCGCACCACCACTCTGGGCATGTTCCTCGTCAATTTCAAACCGTTAAAGCTTGTGGCGTGGCAGGCCCTTTACCTGGAAGAATAGTGCCCAATCTCCTCTCATTCTTAGCCGAGGGTGCATGCCATCCTGCCCCATCCATACAACTTTAACCGGGAAGTTTACCAGCCTAAACTTTAAAATCGCTTCATTATGGATGTGGATGTTGTGCTGTCGGAACAGCGCCTTTGGGATTGACTGCAAGGAGAAATCATGATTCTAACGTTCAAGCAACTGTTAATCATAACTATGGAATTAAGTAAACAACAAAGCAGCTTTCTGCATAGTATAAGTACCAGTAGGTTGCTATCCACGTTATATGTTGAAAGTTGCTTGAAGTAATGGGGAGTGTCATCATTATGAACATGTGTAGGCATGGATATTGGGCAGCAATGCTCGGGATCCTCATACAGCGCCATACCACAGCTGTTGAACACAGTAACTCCACAGTTGTGACTATGGTGGTGGTCACTTCCAAGGTCTGTAAACATCAACGATTTACCTGGTTCAATCTTGTTTTCAATACAAAAGAGCGGCCAGTTTCTCCCACCAAATCTTAAATCTTACTGGAAGCTGTTGATGTGTTTGTGGATTTGCTTCTAAAACGATGGTGACTACGGCATCCTGTTTAGCCACATGAAGTTTTACTGCATTTGGCCCTGATCTTGATCTCCACTGTGGGGAACTGTACGGGTACAACCTATATTTTAACAATGTTGAGTATAAGGAAAGTATTTAAAGGGCAATAATTTAATAGGGTTGGAAAGTTGTATTCTTCAATATATTTTTCTACGCATAAGCAAAGGAGGACACTGTCCCGAAGTAAATAGTTAACATAATACGACCTATTATTTTCCTTCCATGATTGATGGTACATACGGTTGAACAGGTAGACCTGTTCAAGAGGAGCCGACAGGCGTTTTGAATTTTTCCATGTGTAAATGCGGGCAACAACTACTTGGGCATTGGAAGGTATATGTTATGCAGACATGTGGGTTACCGATGTCTTGTTGTTTCATGACATAAAATATGTACGAATTATTATGGTTAAGTAAAAAAGTTAGTACTTTTATACATCTATATATATATGTTTAATGTTTCATATAATTCAAATTGATTTTAGGTTAAATTTGAAAATGATGTAATTGTAGTTTTTTTTAAAATAGTAGATAAATTATTGAACACTTTCAAAACTTATTAGATGTGTTATTGTTTTAAAATACCTACCTTGTGTTATATGCATGTGATTGAAATAGCAGTACAAAGAAGTTACTATGTTAAGAAGCGTATCAGGAATAAACTGTGTAGGGGATACAAAGTTTGCTCACCTTTGCTTCTTCTATTTCGTTAGCAGGCTCAACCTTCACCTTTAGAGCGTGCCTATGAAGGCTGTCTGGTGTGAATATTGTGGCAAACCTGTGTGGCAGCACTTGTAGTGAGAGGGTTAGCTTTCATGTTAGTAATACCTTATGAATCTGTTTTTAAAAACGACTGATAATAATGGAGGTTAATGTGTTATGTGTCGAGGTAGGGAAAATAGAACCTGTGTATAGTATGATTTCTCTTCCGCCTGAACGATACAGGAGTGAACAAACTCCTGCCCATTAAGCCTCTTTCTGACTTCAACACCCTCGTGGTTGAACGCAACAACATGAAGCTTGTCAACTTTCTTCCATGTGAAACAAACCTTGTTTATACCACGCAGAATGAACGCATCTACAAACGCCAGCCATGTGCCATCTTCGACCTCCCACACATCATTACCCAGGTAATGAATGTTGACTGTGAATTTATTTTTCAGATAGTCAACCACGTGAAGTCGTGTGCAGGTTCTTGGGAGTTGGTATGTGAAGGGGATGGGGAAAACCTACATAAAATTATATTAGTACGTATATAGTATAATAGCTGCTAAGCAGGGAACCTTTTATAGGGAAACTAACCAATCCACGCGGTCCCTGACCTTCCGGGATAAGATCAACGACCAGTTTATAAGGCATCTGTAGAGAATTAAAAGGTACGTTATCTTCGTGTCATATAGTTATAGTGGGATGACGTAAAATTTATACGACACGTTACGAAAATTCGAACTTTATAATTAAACTGATTGAAGTTAGGTAAGGATATTAAGAAAATACACAAATACAACGTATCGCGAATTTTAGATTACTCTGTAGTGCATACATTACGGACCGAATGCTATTACTATAGAAGCAGCTACAAAAATTCTAAATTCTCTGACTGATTGGTAATCGGTACATTTATGGGTCCTCCGTGAAACTTTTTTGAGGATGTTGTTTGAAGGGGCTGGGGACATGTAGATTTCTTTGTGGGGACATAATTAGTTGGTCGTGTTACCGCGTATAGAGGGCGATAGTCTTCTAACCATAACAACAGGGGATACAAAAATATACAACATGTATGCAGTGGCTTGGTGTTTTCAGGCACTCATATTAGGTATACAGTTATTACGAAATTCACATAGGATCACATTTGACGGCTCCTAACAGAGAGTGGATCAGGTGAGCACACATAATTTCTATTAAACTATGAAGGAAATGAAGGCAGTTATTTACACGTTAAAACCTAAATCGTACACGTTGCCCACTTTAATAGTTGTTGAAAGCCCCAAAAAGGAAGAAAAGTAAATCATCTAATACAGAGGCGTTTTGTAAACATGCATTCTATGTAACTATGGAAATGCATGTGCTAAGGGTCTCATTTATTGTAAAGCATGGGAAGTTCATTTTTCCACATAGTCACCTAGAAAGATCGGTTTACCCAGATCCGTAAAGCAGCAGGGGTTAGAGTGATTCTTTAAAAAGAAAAACAAATATTGAAAGACAAATGTAGGTATCAATCGACAACGAACGTTGAAAATAAAGCAGAAAGAGGGTGTGACGCACCTGTGTATCGTAAGATGCAGTGTATAGAATGAATTTCCGGCGATGGTGTAAAGGGAAGGTAGGGGGTGCTGCTGTAGGTGATGGTTGTAATGATGGTGATAAAACCCCTGTCTTTTCACAGCCTGCGTAACCGGCAGGTTTTAGTTTCCCTCCTTTATTTCGGGTATGGACTAAAGCCCAATCTTGCAATTTGGGTTAACCATTAAATGATTATTTTGGATGTGGTCTGAAGCCCATTCCTACAAATTGGGCTAATCAGTAAACAAATCTCATCACTTTTATATATCATAGCTCACTTTTCTATTTTACATATCCATTAGTACTTGTTTACCACCGGTTATTTATTAGAAGGATATTTCATTCTCATAAGTTTCAAAGGCAAGGTTGAAAGATGTGGAAGGTTTCTTTGAACATAGATGTTGAAGGCCGGTTTGTATTGGTCGTTATGGGAAAAAGATATGATAAAGTTTTTGGTTTTTTAGCCTTCATTTACCTGTCATTTATTTATAATAATTTCTAGCAATCAGGTAAAAGGCCAATTTAGTAGTGGGCTCGTAATGATTATTAGCAATCAGGTAAAAGCCCAATTTAATAGTGGGCTCGTACTTTAAATTGGGCCATGATTTTCAATCTCGTGCGAAGCCCATCCGTACAAATTGTGTTAATCACTAAACGAATTGCATCACTTTAATTTTATATATCACATTTCACTTTTCTATTTTACATATCCATTAGTGGTCTCTTACTGGCGGTCATTTTTAGAAGGATATTTCATTATCAAAAGTTTAAAAGAGAAGGTACTAACATGTGGAAGGGTTTTTTGAATGCAGATGTTGAAGGCTGCTTTCTATTGGACGTTAGGGAAAACAGGAATAATAAGTCTTTGGGTAGAGCCTTCATTTAACTATCATTTATTTATAATCATTTTTACCATTTGGGTAGAAGCCCAATTTAATAGTGGGCTGGTACTTTATATGTGTTAGTAATAACATAATAAATCTTTGGGTAGAGCCTTCATTTAACTATCATTTATTTATAATCTATTTTACCATTTGGGTAGAAGCCCAATTTAATAGTGGGCTGGTACTTTATATGTGTTAGTAATAACAGTATATTGGGCCATATAAGGATTTTTTTTTGTAATAGACAAAAAGAATAACACATTCTCAGTCACCTTTGCATGATAGTATGTTATGTATTCATGAAGCAAAAAACTTTGCCTCTCAGATTGAGAACCCTCCAAAAAGGGCTTCTACTGTTTTTTAATGTTTGTATGGTTTAAATACATTTTCGAAATTTTCTTTCTGAAAATGAATTTGTTCTTATAAATAGCTACATACATGTCCATATCCAGTCCATATGATATGACACGTGGTAGGATTTTAACTATGTGAATAGATGGTCTTGAGCATCTGAGAAATCCTCACTTGCTTACATGGATAGAACCTATGAGCAACCTGTATAAGCTTCTTAAATGTAAGTTTTTATATATCCACTTTTTTTTTAAATAGTAGCACATTGTTGTCTTTTTGTTACAATCGTCTCCTATAGAGCACTTATCATGCACTGGTAGACGGAAGAATAATATGAGAATGGTAGATAACCTGAGAACAATGTTTTAGTACGTGCCCAATCTAAAACTTGTCAGCGTCGTAACAAATTTGTGATTAAGTAAAGTCTTAACACAATTATGAAACAGAAACTGCAGTCAACACGTATAAAGTTGCTTGCCATAATTTTCCGTCAATGGGTTCTCCAGTAAACTTGCATTGACATGTTCGTATCATGATGTACGGTTTGAATGTACCTTTCACTTAAGAAAAAGTAATGACAAACTGATAAGCCTTTTGTGCTAACTGCTTCATAAAGTGGTTGTTTTAAACATAGCATGGCTGTTTAATTGCTTTAGTGTTTCACACTATTGTTATTGGTTTGGTTTTATTTTGTTAGACTGTATAAGTGAATGTGAGTTGATTACCAGGCAAAATATATTTCCATCCAGACCAAGTTACATAATTAGTTTAGTTCGGGTTGACCACAAAAAAGCACAAAAGAGAAGAAATTAGATCTACTAACAACTATATACTGTTCTGGACATAAAAGGCAATACGGCGAGCAACATCAGCCTGCCTTGCCACTGCGTCTTTACGCATGGCTCTGAGAGAGTCCAGAAGTACCTTGTCGTCATTTTTTTGTTTATGGAGCAGGAAACCTACTGAGGCTTTGAACGGCGAATTGGCCTGGGCAAGAAGCATAGCCAAGATTCTATCATTCTCCCGTATTTGCTGGTGGACTATCTGCGTCACCTCATCAAGACCTGTAATAAACCGCACATTGCTAACTGTGATAGAGTTCCTGATTGAACGTTCCATTGATGTTCGTTGTTCCTAACAATCAACAGCAGATGTGCAATTAAAAGAGATGCAAAACAGAAAATAGTGCCCTTCATACTTTAACAAATAATAATATGTAAGTTTTTGGTAGACCTCGGTGAGTCCATCTATGATGAGATCTATTGTTCTTTATAACAGACAATGGTCACAATTTTGTGAAATAAGTTATAAGAAAGGAGAAAGCGCCTAATTAGCCTGCATTTATCTGTGGATATCTAAGGCAAGCAGGTAACAGGTTGTGCATGATAGGTTTACCTATCATTTTTCCAAAAGGACTACTCTTCACATGTTCTATAAAACCTAAAACCTAAAAAGGGTACAACTTATTGTGGGTTGGGACACAAACAGTTCAGACATTCTGAAGGGTAGGTTTGCACAGCGATTTTATAAACACGCAAGGCACATATACTTGTAAGTGGGAATCGATAATATGCTATAAGGCGTTAAAACTATCTGCTTTAACAGGGTTAGTGATCGGGAAGCATTTCTTTAGTTCCGGCGAACAGGGGCGCCTATGCATTATGTTGTAAAACCGACTGCGGCTAAAAATCAAACAATATCGTTACCGGCGATTTGATGCAAAATGGAGGCATACATGTACGATTTCGTACCTTTTGGTGTCGGAGCGGAGCGGCAGGGACGGTTTTCCGGTGGGCGTGTGGGGAAGATTGACAACGGTGACCTGAGATGATGTATTGACGATCGGTCTGACGCTTGGTTATCTATTTAGCCGGTTTTTTTTCCCCTGTAGTGGGCCAAACCCACAAATGTGGGTGGGCCGGCCCATATACGATATCGTAAGTAGTCTGCTTTATGAGCAGTGGTTGATTACCTTTGTAATATGTTTGAGAAATTACTTTTACTGGTATAGTTGTATAGATTAATGAAGGAAGACTTTCACATAAGAAATCGAGCTTTTAGTTACGCAACATGTTCCTCTGAAGTAAGGGTTAAACTAAGAAAGTCACTATATAAGGAATACAAATAAATACCCTGATAAAAGGTTTCAATTATTTTTCTTTATTTCTTTTTATGTGGGTTATTAAGGTTTAAATAAACGAAGATGATATAACCGACCTTGGTTCATATTCACATATATGGGTGGAGTATACAGCCACTCTATCATGTGAACCATTCGACACGTTTTTGTTTCCACTTTTGCCCAACAGCATAACTATAGTAATATGATAACTATACCATGCATTATAGCTATGTTCATAGTATAGTAGGATTTGGTACTTTGGTTAATATATGTTTGTAACATGAAATATGCGCAATAGTTTTACCATATATGTTAATTTTGTGTATGCTATAACCGATTGTAAGCAGAAGGGCAATGATATTCCATATGTACACATAAGGGAAGGAAAAAAATCATGATCTCTTCAATGACAAAGGCAATACATGGGAAGCGAATAGGTACTTAAGTAGTGCATCGTAGGTCCTCTTTCGACATTACCAACTGTTTAGATTGTATAAGAAAAGGGGGTTCCTTAAAATCGACCTAATGAGCGTTTACTCTTAGGTTTTAAGATGGGGATGTGTAATTACAATGAGGTAATTAATATGCAACTCGAGAAAAATCTTCGGCCATGTAAGAATCCCATTTCTAAATTTGTTTCGAGATTTTGATCCATGTGTAATTTGATAGACCCTAATAGTGACTCTGGCCTAGCACGATTAGGCCAACAAATTGGATTGTTGGGCTTAGAAATCTATGAAAGGCTACACCTGTATTCAAGAACATTGGCTGAAGACTTGTGTACACATTTTGTTGGAAATTACCCCTTTTGAAAGAACGATCTGTATGAAGAGTTCGGGCTAATCAGGAGCTGTTTATTCTATGGGCTAGATCCTTATCAAGAAATGGTTCATTCAATTTCGAGTACAGAAGTGATGATCAGGTATTCAAGAGGGTTGATGGAGCCAGGAATACTTTACAGAAACTCAATGGCGATTTTAAGAGATGTTCTAATCTGTTATGATGGAACTGTGAGAAATGTTTGTAGGAGGCCCGAAAGGAAAAATCACCACATTAGGCATTATGACGTCTTAAGAGATGTTGTAATTTGTTACGGTGGAACTGTGAGAAATGTTTCTAGCAGGCCCAAAATAAGGAAAAATCATCACATTAGGCATTATGATATCTCTAACTATTTTCAATAAAAAAGGTGCCATATTGATATCATTTTTTGTACCATACACATCAGGTTAGGTTTAACATACCTTAATGTGGTTATTTATTTTGGGGTGACAGAACTAAAAAGTC
>JBCNJP010004447.1:0-19117 GCA_039602395.1 Deinandra increscens subsp. villosa
GTTATTTTGGGCTATGAGTAAGCCTAAAATCTTAACCCACAATTTTATTTAGTCTCCATTTATTTTAGGTTACATAAAATAATTAAAAAAAAAAAAGGAAAGAATTATTTTTCCTCCTGCTCACGTAATTCCTAAATAATCCACACACACAAAAGGTGTGTTTGTGTGTGTGGGATTAATTCCCTTTGTGTGGACCTTCTGCCGTCACAACAAGTAGACAGTGATTATTTTGAAGACAAGAGACGTTCTAGAGACCAATTATTTTGGTTCATTCGGGTTTGGGAAAGTTTTGACCAAACGAAGACTAATTCCGCATTTTGTTTTATACCGTTCGTGGTCGGTTGCGCGTTTTTCCCATCAGAGTGGTACCAGAGCCATTGGTTCTTGCTATTGGTTTTTAGACTTGATTGAACGATGGATACTAATACAAGTAGGATCGTGAATTTGAATGGTTCTAATTATCATGTTTGGAAAGGGAAGATGGAAGACCTTCTTTATGTGAAGGATTATTATATGCCTGTCTTCTGTACTGATAAACCGGATGACAAAAGTGATGATGAGTGGAAAATTCTACACAGAAAGGTTTGTGGGTATATCCGGCAATGGGTTGATGATAATGTTTTGAACCATATTAGTGGAGAGACACATGCTCGTACTTTGTGGACCAAGCTTGAGGAGTTGTATGCTCGAAAGACTGGAAATAATAAGTTGTTTTTAATTAAACAATTGATAAACTTAAAATACCGTGATGGAACTGCTGTTACTGATCATTTGAATGCCTTTCAGGGAATTATTAATCAGCTTGCAGGAATGGGTATTAAGTTTGAAGACGAGATACAAGGTTTGTGGCTCCTTGGTACTTTACCAGATTCTTGGGAGACTTTTAGGACTTCATTGTCCAACTCTGCACCTAATGGTGTTATCACCATGGAATTGGCTAAGGGTAGTGTTCTAAATGAAGAGATGAGAAGAAAGTCTCAAGGTTCCTCTTCGCATTCAGATGTCTTAGTCACAGAAAGCAGGGGGAGAAGTCAGAGTAGAGGTCCGAGTAACAAAGTGAAGAATCGGAGCAAGTCTAGAGGGAAGTCTGGTGATTATGAGTGTTATCACTGTGGTAGAAAAGGCCATACCATAAAGTATTGCAGACAACTGAAGAAGGAGAACAAGAAGGCTAATTACAACAACCAAAAGAACAATAACAAGAAAGATGATGGTGGCAACGACACTGCTGAAGCTAATACTGCTACCGAAGAGTTCTTTGTTTGTTGTGATTATGATATGGTGAACATTACACATGATGATTCGAGTTGGGTTGTTGACAGTGGTGCTACCTGTCATGTGACGTCACAAAGAGAGTTTTATTCTTCTTACACTCCTGGTGATTTTGGGAATGTCAAGATGGGTAATAATGGGCTATCAAAAATCGTTGGTGTTGGAGATGTTTGTTTGAAGTTTGAAACTGGGATGGAGTTGGTTTTACACAATGTAAAACATGTTCCAGATATTAGACTTAATTTGATCTCTGCAGGTTTACTCGATGATGATGGTTACAACAATTTCTTTGGTGATGGAATTTGGAAACTCACTCGTGGTTCCTTGATTGTGGCAAGAGGTAAAAGAAGCTCAAAGTTATACATGGCACATCCGAAGATATCTAGAGATTCTATTAACTCATTGGAGAATACTGATATGACCGACATGTGGCATAAGAGACTTGGTCATATGAGTGAAAAAGGGATGTCTTTGTTGTTGAAGAGAAATGCCTTGCCTGGTGTGAATAGTGTTCATATGAAGAAGTGTTCTCATTGTCTGGAAGGTAAGCAAAACAGAGTTTCCTTCAAGAGTCATACCCCTTCGAGGAAAGATGGTATACTTGATTTAGTACATTCTGATGTATGTGGTCCTATGAAGACTAAATCTCTTGGTGGTGCATTTTACTTTGTCACATTCATCGATGATCATTCGAGGAAGGTATGGGTTTATTCCTTGAAGACTAAAGATCAAGTATTAGATGTGTTTAAGCAGTTTCATGCCTTGGTTGAAAGACAAACTGGGAAGAAGCTTAAATGTATTCGAACAGATAATGGAGGTGAATACATTGGTCCTTTTGATGCTTATTGTAGAGAAAAAGGTATTCGACACCAGAAGACTCCTCCTAAGACACCACAGTTGAATGGTTTGGCAGAACGAATGAATAGAACATTGGTTGAAAGGGTTAGATGTTTGCTCTCACATGCAGGGTTGCCTAATTCCTTTTGGGGTGAAGCTTTGAATACGGCGGTACATGTTATTAACCTTACTCCTTGTGTTCCTTTGTCTTTTAATGTTCCTGACAGGGTTTGGAGTGGCAAAGATGTTTCTTATCGTCATTTGCGGGTCTTTGGATGCAAGGCTTTTGTGCATATTCCGAAAGATGAAAGATCAAAGCTTGATGTGAAGACTAAACCATGCATATTCCTTGGCTATGGTCAAGATGAGTTTGGGTACAGGTTATATGATCCAGTTCTGAAGAAACTTATAAGAAGTCGTGATGTTGTGTTTATGGAAGATCAAAGTTTGAAAGATATTGAGAAGACAAAGGTAATTCCTCAATCTAGTGATGATCTTACTGATTTAGATATTATTCCTCCTATGCAGTCTCAGCCACAAAATGGAGATGATATTCAAACTGAAGAGCAACATGACAATGATATTCCAGAGCAGACAGAGTTAGATGATGACTCTCATCCAGAGTTACCAGTACCAGGTATGCCAGCATTTGTCCCACTCAGGCGGTCCCCGAGAGACCGTCATCCTTCTACCCGTTATTCTGCTGATGAGTATGTCTTACTCACTGATGGGGGAGAGCCCGAGTGTTATACAGAGGCTATGGAAGATGTGCACAAAAGGGAGTGGATTGAAGCCATGCAAGATGAAATGAATTCCTTGCATGCGAATAATACTTATGAGCTGGTAAAGTTGCCTAAAGGCAAAAGAGTTCTGAAGAACAAGTGGGTCTATAAAGTGAAGACTGAAGAACATACCTCACAACCTAGGTATAAGGCTAGATTGGTGGTCAAAGGGTTCAGTCAAAGAAAAGGTATAGATTTTGATGAGATTTTCTCTCCGGTCGTGAAGATGTGTTCCATCCGAGTGGTTCTTGGTTTGGCTGCTAGTCTTGATCTTGAGATTGAGCAGATGGATGTCAAGACAGCATTCCTTCATGGTGATTTGGACAAAGAAATCTATATGGAGCAGCCTGAAGGTTTTTCAGGTTAAAGGTAAAGAAGACTATGTTTGTAAACTTCAGAAAAGTCTTTATGGGTTGAAGCAAGCGCCAAGACAGTGGTACAAGAAGTTTGAGTCAGTTATGGGGAAGCAAGGCTACCGAAAGACTACTTCAGATCACTGTGTTTTCTTCCAAAGGTTTAGTGATGATGATTTCATTATTTTATTGCTTTATGTTGATGATATGTTGATTGTTGGCAAGAATGCAGAGAGAATTACCCAGCTGAAGAAACAATTGAGCAAGTCATTTTCTATGAAAGACTTGGGGCCAGCAAAACAAATTCTTGGCATTCGGATTACTAGAGACAGAGCTTCAAAGAAGTTACACATATCACAAGAGCAATACATTGAGAAGGTGCTTAGCAGATTCAACATGGCTAAAGCCAAAGTGGTCAGTACACCTCTTACTCCTAACTTTAAGTTAACAGAAAAAGATTGCCCTTCTTCTGAGAAAGATATTGAAGAAATGGATAGAGTTCCATATGCCTCAGCAGTTGGAAGTTTGATGTATGCTATGGTGTGTACTAGACCTGATATTGCACATGCAGTTGGTGTTGTCAGTCGGTTTCTGATAAATCCGGGTAAGAAGCATTGGGAAGCAGTTAAGTGGATTCTTAGATATCTACGCGGTACTTCCAAATTGGGTATAACATTTGGGAATGGAGAGCCGATGCTTGTTGGTTATACAGATTCTGACATGGCGGGAAATAAAGACAACATGAAATCCACTTCAGGATATTTGATGACATTTGCAGGGGGAGCTGTGTCATGGCAGTCAAGATTACAAAAGTGTGTGGCTTTGTCCACTACAGAGGCGGAGTATGTGGCGACAACAGAAGCATGCAAAGAACTATTGTGGTTGAAAATGTTTATGCAAGAGCTTGGCTTTATGCAAAAGCGCTACGTGGTCCTTTGTGATAATCAAAGTGCTATTCACCTTGCGAAGAACTCTACAGATCATAAGAAAACAAAACATATTGATGTGAAGTATCATTGGATTAGAGATGGTCTTGAAAACAAGTTGTTTGAACTTGATAAAGTTCATACCGATGATAATGGTTCCGATATGTTGACTAAAGCTTTAGCAAGGGAGAAGTTGAAGGTGTGTTGCTCGATCGCCGGGATGGCGAACTCTTCCTCATAGACCAAAATGGGGGAGATTTGTTGGGTTATTTTGGGCTATGAGTAAGCCTAAAATCTTAACCCACAATTTTATTTAGTCTCCATTTATTTTTAGGTTACATAAAATAATTATAAAAAAAAAGGAAAGAATTATTTTTCCTCCTGCTCACGTAATTCCTAAATAATCCACACACACAAAAGGTGTGTTTGTGTGTGTGGGATTAATTCCCTTTGTGTGGACCTTCTGCCGTCACAACATATACGAAGAGAGCAATATTTCATTGATTTTTTCTGTTTGATCGAAGAGAAGCAGAGAAGTAGACAGTGATTATTTTGAAGACAAGAGACGTTCTAGAGACCAATTATTTTGGTTCATTCGGGTTTGGGAAAGTTTTGACCAAACGAAGACTAATTCCGCATTTTGTTTTATACCGTTCGTGGTCGGTTGCGCGTTTTTCCCATCAAAAGGTACTTCCTCTCCGCCACTCCCGGCAGACTCTCTTCGCACCCCACGCTCGGACTATCACTAGCAAAGAAACCACATAAATCGAACATCTAAACGGATTAGTCTTGTTTACTTCTGGCGGAGTCGGAACGTCGCCGGAGTGCTCGCCGGAGGACCAGGCTCACCGGCCCTCTTTGGTCCAACCAGTGATCTCTCTTTCTTAGATGTGTGTGGTGAAAAGGGTATGGAGGGTTAAAAAAAGGGTTAAAAATTGGGTTAACTTTTTGATGACATGTATGATTAAAAGAGGGTTAAAAAATTTAAAAAAAAATAATAAAATATCCAGATTAGACGCCATGTCATCAAATAGTTAACGGCGTTAAATTTTTTTAACGGCGGGACCATTATCAGTAAATAGAGTAAAAGATGGGACCACTGGGGATGATTATTGAAGATGGGATTATTCTCGGCCAACACTTAAAAGTTAGGATTATTTAAATCCAATTTTCCTTATAATTATTGAAACTATGGAATTTAACATTTCTCAAAACTAATTACACGAGACAGCCTTTAAAGTTTTTTTTTTCAGAAATGCACATTTTCACTAGCACGTGCCAATCATGTGTCCACTTAACGTTTAATTTGAAGGGCAGTTCGTGAAAAATGTTCATTTAGAAAAAAATAACTTTAAATGTTGTCTCGTATAATTAGTTTTGATAAAGGTTAAAATCTATAATTAATCTGTAATATACTCAAGAAAAATTACACTTAGGGGGTGTTTGATAACCTTCTACCGAGTCAGTAAGAGCTGACCACTAACCCGGTAAGTGGTCAGGGTGTTTGATATTTGTACGCTATGAGCTGACTGAGTTAGCCCGTCCCTGACAAAGTCCCTCTTTTAAACATCACTGACCGAGACTTTTGTGTTCATCCCTTAACCCTAAAATGCACGTCTCCCCTGAACTCCCCCTTTTTCATAGTTGGTCGATATTTATGTCCTCCTCCCAATCGAAATTTCCGTTCCTCCTCCGCCGCTCATTTGCTCTCCTCCTCCGTCGTCTGCTCTCCTCCGTCGCCGTCTGCTCTCCTTCACCCTCTGCCGCTCATAGTCTCCTCTGCCCCTCTTCTCGTCCGCTTCAATTCAAGGTTAGTTTTGGTCATAAAATTGATTTTTCATAAAATTGATCATAGTTCCTGCATAAATTAGTGGGTTAGTTTACTTGTTTGTCAATTGTTCTGAGCGAGTACTTGTTTAATTTCTGTCAAAAAAAATTCTGGGTTTAGGGGAACGTGGCATATGTTTGGATTTTAGGGGGACATGGCTTCTTTCTATTCTGTAGTTAATTAAGGTTGGAATAGATATTAGGGGAACCTGGTTTCTTTCTGTTATGTATTGCAGCAACCAATCAAAGAACATATATATATATATATATATATATATATTAATTTTGCAATGTGCATAAGAGCATTGTGAGGAGAAGATGGAAAATGATTAGGGGAATGTGTGAAATATGCATTTTGTTAAGTGGTTCTGTTCCTGGGATCCTTCTGTTTTCAACAAATTCTCTTTTCATCAACTTATTTCTTGGTATATAGTGATTTTAGTTTACACTTGAAATTGAATATGTGACTTTAGTTTATGATATGGCTTGTTCTTGAGAGTGTTAGGAACTTGGAACTTGAAATTAACTGTGCTTTGTGATTTTGGTTTATGATGTCAATAGGATATGTTTTCGAGGAATAGGAGCTTAAGAATTGATTTCTTATATGTGTTTTGTCTTGTGCATTTTTCATTAATTTTAAGTTCTCATGTGTATCTAGATATGTCCGAAAAAAAACTAGAGTTAGTTGGAAGTCGGAATATGTGGAAAAAGCTTTTCTCGAAGCATGTCTAGACGAAGTAACAATTAACGGTCGGGAGGGTACTAGCTTGAAAGGGTGCTCATGGAAAGTAGTCGGGGAAAAATTGATAAATGAACATAATTTCATAGTTGATCAAGCACAAATGAAAAATCACTATGACTACATAAAAAAGAAGTTTGGCGCTTGGGTGAAACTGAGGAACAAAACATGGAATCTTTATAATCTTGTAACAAATACTTTTAGTATGAGTGATGAAGAATGGGTCGCGGAGAGAAATGTATTTTTTATATTGTGAGTATTTTCGAACTATAATTATTATCTTTTATACTTTGATTTTGTTTATAAAATTTTCAAATAGTTGGACAAATATGTAGAGAAATTGAGAAATGCGCCCCTCATTTGTCCTGATCTTTGTACCAAGTTGTTTGAGGGAGTGATATCGACCGGTGTTCACTGTTGGGGGCCATCTTTTACACTCCCCCATCCCGCTGAAGAATTTTCTGCGCATGATATGGATGATGATCATTGCATTCAAATGGAGACGGATGCCCCACTTGCAAGTGATGAATCAAGTGGTCGGTCAATACATAATGAAGGTCAAGGAATAGCAAAAGAGTTCATAGAAGCACATTTGATGAAGACTTAAGAGAAATCGGGAAAGAAATTGTTAATGTTGCAAAGTTGTCGGTGGAAAGTGAACGCTTGAATAGAGAGAAGAAAATGATGTGGATGCATGTATGGAGAAGTTGGAGAAAATGGAGTGGGGGGGGGGAGGAGATCCAAGATACGACACGACTCTTTTGCTATTTGGTGAAAGTGCTGATCTTAGAAAAGTTTTGTTGCGTCTTAAGACGTCGAGTTACGAGTCGTGGGTGAGAAATGCCGGAAGGAAGTATCGTTTATTTGAATGACTATTCTTGTTTTCTTATAAATGACTGATCGTATGACTTTTTCTTTCTTTTTTTTGGTATGACTTGTATGTCTTTTCGGTGACTTTGGTATGACTTGTATGAGTTTTGTATGAATTTGGTATGACTTTTTTATGGCTTTTATATTACATGTGGATGACTTTTTATATTAAATTTAATAGGTCATATTATAGGGCATAATGAACGTTTTCGAGTGGTTAAACGACGATTTCAACACTCTACTCAAACAATTCATCAATGTTTTCACGAGGTTCTGGTTGCAATGATGTTTTTTTGCAAAAGAAATTATAGTGCCAACATCTTCCAATGGAACTACAAATATGTCGGAACAACATCAAAGGCCAAAAGACATATTTCCCGGAGCAATAGGTGCGTTAGATGGAACTCTTGTACATGCAGTTGTGCCTACTAATCAACAATCTTGTTTTTAGGGGAAGAGGAAATGGTGAATGTTATCAAAATAATGTGCTAGGAATATGTGATTTTGATATGATATTCACATTTGTATGGGCTGGATGGGAGGGTATAGCAAATGATTCACGAGTTCTAAAAGAAATTGCATCTAATCCGACTTCTGGATTTCGATTCCCTCCACCATGTTTGTTTTCTAACTATAACTTTTATTATTAAATAACTTACATTTATTCTTTATATAATAGATGTCACACTCACATTTACAGGTAAATATTACCTTTGTGATGCTGCATATACAAACACTCATGGATTTATGACTCCTTACCATAACACGAGGTATTGGTTAGCTGATTTTCGACGGAGACGAGTGTTAACTAAGGAAGAAAGATTCAATCATGCCCATGCACAACTCAGAAAATGTTATTGAGGGTGCTTATGGTGTACTAAAGGCGAGATTTCCAATCTTAAAACAAATGGCTCCTTATCCTTTTCCAGTGCAGAGAGACGTTGTCATAGCTTGTTTTGCAGTCCATAATTTTACCCGAAAATACAATATTCAAGATGAATTATTTATGCACTTTGAAGAAATCACTATGGCTACTCCTAATGTGCAAGGTGGAGGAAGTGAGGGCATAGAATGAGGTTCAGAAGACGTTGAATATATGACTACTTTGCGTAACCAGATTGGTAATCAACTATTTTCAAATGCTTCAAGTTAAATTTGTATGAGTTATGCTTGATTTGGATCTTGTATGACACTTTGAATTTTAAGCTATTATGTGTGTTTTAAAGTTGGTTATTTTTAATCATCACTAAACACAAGATAAAGCAGAAAGTTTGTTACTATTTTTTTATCGTTTATATTAATGAAGATACAATTATGGTTTTATTTTATTTTAATTTATTTTATTTTTTATAAAAAAAATTTAATACATAAAAAACAAAATTAGCTATATACATTACTCAGTCAGCTGTCGTTCAAAAAAAAAAAATCTCAGTCAGCTACTATCAAACACCCAAGTTTTAATCAGAGTTTCTTACTCAATTAGCTCTTAGTCACTCAACTCTTACTAGATGTAGCGTAAATTTAGCCGTTTTAAAAAAAAAAAAAAAGCAACTATCAAAGTTCAAACAACCCCTTAAAAAAAATGTAAAATTACACCTACTCACCGAAGCGTAAAAACCTAAGCCCCCCACGTGACCTACCTTTCCATTTGTTTCTTTCTTGTGCAACAATTAACCACCAACCATCGCATGGAAACAACCGCCGCTACACTCGTCTCTTTGTAAAACCCAAAATCTCTCTTCAATCCCCCCCCCCCCCCCCAACAACAACAAATGGCGTCTTCAATCTCCTCTGCTGCCGCTTTTGCTCTCATACCCCGTTACCAGATGACCAAATTGGATTTAAAGGAACGTTGTTTTAGGGTTTCGCTTCCCCGTCCAACAAATGTGAAAAGTTTCCCCAGTACTAGTACTAGGGCTGTAATGCAGGTCGGTACCACGGTTAAAAAAGAGGACCTTTTAGGCCTTGATATCGTAACGGAGACAGAGTTGTCAGAAAAGGGGTTTTGGGGGCTCAGGAAGACGAAGCTGGTGTGCACAGTGGGACCCGCATGCTGTTCCTACGAGCAATTGGAGAGATTGGCACTGGGAGGAATGAATGTAGCCAGGCTTAATATGTGTCATAATACAAAAGATTGGCATCAGGATGTCATTAGGAAGATCAAGAAGTTGAATCTTGAAAAGGGGTTCTGCGTTTCTGTGATGATGGATACTGAAGGTAGTCAGATTCATGTTGCTGATCATGGTGCTCCTACCTCTCTCAAAGCAGAGGTAATAATAATAATAATCATAATCATAATAATATATTCACACTAATCTATATTATTTGCAGTTGAAAATGTTGTTAATGCTACTTTTGTTTGTTGCATCAGGATGGATCAATCTGGTTCTTCACTACTGAACAATTCAACGGTTGCCGTCCATTCACAGTTCAAGCAAGCTATGAGGGTTTTGCTGAAGGTTAGTTAGTTAGTTAGTTAGTTAGTTAGTTAGTTAGTTAGTTAGTTAGTTAGTTAGTTAGTTAGTTAGTTAGTTATATGGCTAATCTGCTTCTTACTTTTCTCAAACCAAATAGCCACTTTTATTTGGACTGTCTGGATGAATGGATGAAGATCAGTGGTTTCTTTTAACAAACAGATTGATATTATTTTTATAATCTTTTGTGAATGCAGTTGATTTTCACAATAACCTCACATGTTTTTACTTCAGGGATTAAAGAGGGTGATGAACTTGTAGTAGATGGAGGAATGGCGACATTTGAAGTGATTGAACGGATCGGGAATGACTTGCGTTGCAAGTGTATTGACCCTGGTCTGATCCTGCCTCGAGCTAAATTAAGCTTTTGGAGAGATGGGAAACTTGTTGACAAACATGATAAACTTCCAACTTTATCAACAAAGGTATCATAAATTTTATTCTAGAGCCGGACTAAAAGTATTATAAGAATAGAAGAATATAATTTTGCTTATTAGTACCATAAATATGTATGACTAACAGGATTGGTCAGATATCGAGTTTGGAATTTCAGAAGGTGTAGATTTTATAGCCATGTCGTTTGTTAAAGATGCCGATGTTGTCAGGCATTTAAAGAATTACTTATCTACCAAAAATAAGTAAGTGCACAGAATGTGAAGCAATTGTTCATGAATGGATGCAAGATATGATTGAATGTTTGTATGTCTGGCAGATTCATCAAAGTTTTGGCCAAGATTGAGAGCTTGGAATCACTTCACAAACTTGAAGAGATCGTGGAGTCCTCAGATGGGATAATGATAGCAAGAGGTGATCTTGGAGTTGAGATACCACTTGAGCAAATTCCAACTGTGCAGGAGCAAATTATCAATCTTTGTAGGAAGCTCAATAAGCCGGTGATTGTAGCCTCACAATTATTGGAATCCATGATTGAATATCCTACTCCAACTCGAGCTGAGGTATCGCTCTCTTAACCCTTATCATTCGCCCAACTTTGGCTTTACAATTTTAACCTATGTCAAATGTGTGAATAAAAAAAGTAGATAAAAATGAATAGGGTCAAAAATGCCAAAATCATATTTTTAATGCATACAGTATTAAACCTTCTAAATCATTTAATAAAGAAAATGATTTTACATGAAACAATATAACTTTTGTAGCAACTCGATTAATCTCAAGAGTTATTGAAATTGACAACTTTGACTTATTTATAATTCATGTTACATTCTATGCATAAGGCTCTAGTGACTAAAATTAATGAAATAAAATAAAACAACAGAAGAAAGTTTATTTCTAATCCTTAAAAATATAAAGCCTTTTAAGTTAGTTTTTCTTGTAACTTTTTGTACGTATTGGATGATAATTGATTATGAAAATTTTGGTTTCTGAGAAAAACACCACCATAAAAAGTTACTGTTTTAACCTTTAATTAAACAAAATTGCTATCTAAACCATTTATTCTACCTCCACCTTTAAGATTGCAGATGTTTGTGAGGCGGTTAAACAGCATGCTGATGCCCTGATGCTCTCTGGTGAGTCGGCAGTTGGATGTTTTGGAGAAAAGGCACTTTCTGTTTTAAGAACGGCGAGCATCCGAATGGAACGGGAGGAGACTGATCAAGTGCCACATCGTGAGCTTGGTTTCTCAGCGCCAGATCAGATTGCTGAAGAGATCTGTAATAGTGCTGCCCGAATGGGTAATTAGTACTGTCGTAATTCTAGTAAAACACGTGCAGTACACACACACATAAATATATATACATATATATATATATATATATATTTAAGAAAGACATTTATATATGTGCAGCAAATAGTCTTGGAGTGGATGCTGTTTTTGTGTACACGAAACATGGACAGATGGCGTCACTTATGTCCCGCAATCGGCCAAAGCCACCAGTATTTGCATTTACAAGTGAAAAGGAGACACAAATGAGCTTGAATTTGTTGTGGGGAGTGACACCTGTTTTGGTTGACTTGTCTGATGACAGGGACATTAATATCGAGAAAACGACTCATCTTATAAAATCAAAAGGAATGTTGAAAGAAGGAGATGTGGTTTTAATAGTTTCAGATGTTATGCCAACCCAGGGAGCTCGAACCATTTACCAATCACTCCAGGTCAAAGTTATTTGTTGAAGTTATTCTCTATAAACTTGGTAGCTGGTTTTATGTTATCCAGTTTGGTTCATCTTCATTTTGTTAATAAACAAATATCGATTTTGAGTTATGAAAGCGATTAGTTTTGAGTGACATTCTCTTATCTACAATACCGTATTTTGAGTTCTAGTACAGGGACACTGATACGAACCTACAGTTTTGGAATGGGTCGGGGCAACTTTATCTGTGTGGTTCAAGTGGGTCAAACAGTGAAAATGGGTCAAAGAAGAAGTCAGCAAGTAGCTAAGGGGAGATGGGCTCAAATTAAGGGGGTAACTACCCTACTCTTAAGGCAGTTTCTTACTTTAGTTTTAGTAGTATCTGGTCTTATTTTAGTTGTCTTGTTAAATTGAAATTAGAGTACCTGTTCTTTCTTGTATTTGGAGACCAATCCCTTCTCAAATTGGGTGTTTATAGATTAAGAATTTGGCAGACCAGTAACACTCCTGTGAGAGGTGGTTGAAATCCTGTTTTGATTGCTTCGCAATTAACTGCTATTGTGTCGAAAGTCGAGACTATGGATACTCTGAAGGCCCAGGCTTCAGCCAGGGACAAAGGTAAGAGATAGGGTTGCCGGTGGTTTGACGAAACTAACAGCCGCTGGCGACACCCTTATCACCAATGCCCCTTTAACAAAATTGATTTCCCCTCCTTCAGTGGTGGTGACCCATGCGGATGGATCTTAAAGGCAGAGAAGTACTTGTGGCATTCATCAGATTAACCTATTGAGTTTTTGGGAGGAGATGGTCGGATGCCTTTCAAAGGAATTTCGGCCGAGCAGAATACCAAAATCCCGACGTTTATTTATGTAACATCAGACAAATTGGTACGGTTCGCCAAGCGATCCTCCCTAGTTTCCATCTGGTCGAACCACTGTTTGCTGGGAGTGTTTTTAAATGGCTTGAAAGAGGACTTAAAGGCAGATGTGAGGATACAGCAAGACAGATAAAATCCACCATGGTGACAACTCAGACCAAATCAGAAACCAATTCGAATGTTGTCACCTGGCGGAACACCACAGATAACAACTGAGGTCGCTTCTCTGAGTCGGAAAAACATGGACGATTCTTGTGAGGGGAGTGCTTCTGTTGTGAGAAATATATGGACCCAACTATCGCTCTAAAGCTGGAACTCTTAAAATGTTGGAGCGCCTAAGTACAGCAAGACATCCACAGTGAGTTTCAAGGTTCAGTCAACTACTCCTAGGTGCTGATTTTGATTGATAGTGGAATTCTGGTTTGCGAAATGAAGTTATATTAGACAAGTTTAGTCTAGGTTTAATTATTTATGTATTCTAGAGGGGTGCTGTGTGTAATTGTATTTCCTATTTATACTTGTACCTTGATTCTCATTAATCACAATTACAGATTACAATTGATATGGTATCACAGCTAGGTTTGTGATTTCCTCAAAAAAAAAATCGGCCACAACTGCCTACACAAACCCTAATCCTGCCGTCAGCCTCCCTCCAGCCACCCTTCTGCTGCCGTCTGCCACCCTCCAGCCGCAATCCACCCTCTTCTGTCGCCATTCTGTCCATCATGGCTACTCTAGTTGCCTTTGATCAACGCACTAAAACTCACCACAACTCCCATAAGTTTGGTTTCACCCTCACCTCTTCCAACTATGGTTATTGGAAGACTATGATCACCCCCTTCCTCGTAACGAACAGCCTTTTTGGCTATGTCGATGGGTCGATCCCCTGCCCTACTACCACCACCACATCTACACCGGCTGCCACCACTGAAAACCCTAACCCTGCCCCTGTTACTGCAAACAACCCCCAGCATGCCATCTGGGTAGCAAACGATGCCCATGTTCGTATGCTCATCCTCTCCACCATCTCTGAAACTTCGTTTCAGCATGTCCAAGGCACAACCTCTCGTGACTTATGGCTGTCCCTGGAGGGTGCTTACGCCCCGCACACGGCGTCTCGGGAATACACCCTCAAAACACAATTACTTCGTCTTGAGATGAAGTCCGACGAGTCATCCGCGGACTACCTCACACGTGCTCAAGAGTATGCAACGGCTCTCTCCAATATTGGAGAGCCCATGAAGGAAAAAGATGTGGTCATGCTTGTTATCTCCGGGTTGCGCGATGAGTACAACGGTCTAAAAACCACCGCTTTATCAAGACAGCTTGCGTTCAACGAGCTTCATGCGTTAATTGCTGATCATGAATACATGCTCAAAAAGAATGCGCCCTCGGTTCCACCTGCCCAAGCCTTCGTCACTAAGGCTACCACAGCCGCTACTACCGCTACTGGTTCCTCGTCGCAGCCTAACTCTGAGGCTCTTCTTGCGGTTCAGCAGCTTGCCTCCCAACTAGGGCTGCAAATTCAGCTTTCGCCCTCTCCGCAGGCTTTTTATACCGGCCAACAGCCTTCTAATCGTCGGAATAATCAGCAGCAGCCCCGAACCAACTCGCGTAACCGGAACTTCAACAACAATCGTTCTTCTCAGGGAGGTAATAAATTTCCATGGGCTACTCATCACCATCTTGTTTCAGGTACTTGCAACAGGTGTGGAATAGGGCATGTACCCTCTCAATGCCCCCAACGGGATCCTGCAACGCTTCCGAAGCGTCCTCCATCATCTAACTTCAGTGAGTACAGGTCACAGGCATCTAACACGTGGCTCCCAGACACAGGTTCCAGCCATCATGTCGCTCCGGATATGTCCACCTTTGATTCAGCCGAATCCTACTATGGCGGTGACAACCTCCATGTTGGCAATGGTAAGGGTCTCCCTATCCTCCATATTGGCTCATCCCACATTCGTTCTCCCACCAAAACCTTTAATCTCTTAAATATCCTTCATGTTCCAAATATAAAACAAAACCTTCTTTCAGTTCAAAAATTCTGCCATGACAATGATGTTTACTTTGAATTTCATGCTACTTATTTTTCTGTGAAGGACACGTCTACACACACTACCCTCCTCATGGGTCCCGCCAGTGATGGCCTCTACTCCTTCCAATCACCAAGCTTCAAGCCGCTCAACAAAGTGTCCTTCTCCGCCGTCCGTGCTTCTCCTTCCACATGGCATCAAAGATTGGGCCACCCACATGCACAACTTTTAAAGTCTATGTTACATTTGAATAAGTTACCATTGAAAAACAATTGTTTTAATGAATTTTGTGATTCTTGTTCTATTGGAAAATCCTCTAAACTTCATTTGTTTCCTTCTAATATTAAAAGTACTCATGTTTTAGATCTTCTGTTTTGTGATGTTTGGGGTCCATCACCTGAGCCCTCGTTTGAAGGTCACAAGTATTTCTTACTTTGTGTTGATCATTATTCAAAATATATGTGGTTTTTCCCGTTAAAAGCTAAATCTGATGTCTACTCTACATTTAAACAGTTTATTACAATGGTAGAACGTCAATTTCAGACTAAAATCAAATCTGTTCAAACCGATTGGGGAGGTGAGTTTCGAAACCTTTCTCCCTTCTTTCTCGACCTTGGCATTCGTCATCGCCTCTCGTGTCCACACACGAGTGAGCAGAACGGTATCGTGGAACGCCGGCACCGACACGTTGTCGAAACCGGTCTCACTCTCCTTGCTCATTCTCATGTTCCTCGCCGTTTCTGGCATTTCGCCTTTGACACTGCTGTCTACCTCATCAATCGAATGCCCATGCGATCCAACTCCTCCATATCACCATTCCAACACCTTTTTAATCACCCTCCTGACTACTCTTTCCTTCGGGTATTCGGGTCTCAGTGCTTCCCGCATCTCCGACCCTACAACCAACACAAAATTGACTTCCGATCTACTTCGTGTGTATTTCTAGGCTACAGTCCTGCACACCACGGGTATCGCTGCTTCGACCCCCTAACCGACCGTATGTATATTTCTCGGCATGTTCGTTTCAATGAACAGTGCTACCCCTTCCAACCCAAGCCTTCACCCCCACCTCCAATCCCCTCTCGTGACCCATACATATCCTCATATCCCGACCCCATTTCACCAGACTCCGACTCCCCGCCTCCGGCCACACCCTCACCGCCGCCTTCTCCAAAGCCGGCTAACCACCCTACTCCACCACCACCTCCGCCCCCAACCAACCCTCTCAAAACATACTGTCGTCGCCCTAAATCCACATCCAGTCCACCTACCCCGGCCGCAACACCCGCTCCCCGTCCTCGACCTGCCAACCTCCGCCCCAACCCCAAACAAACCACTCCATACAATGCATCCTCCTTCTCCACTGCCAAATCTGCCTCCGAAACTGCACCTTCCTCCTTTACCGCTGCCAACAATGATCCAAAATGGCGACAAGCCATGGCGGAAGAATATTCGGCTTTATTAAAGAATGGGACATGGTCGTTGGTTCCTAGGGTTCCGGGTGCTAACATCGTTGGGTGCAAGTGGCTGTATAAGCTGAAGCGAGATGCCACAGGTGCCATTAGCCGGTACAAGGCGCGTCTTGTGGCACAGGGGTATAGACAACAACCGGGTCTTGACTATCAAGAAACTTTTAGCCCGGTTGTCAAAGCAACAACAATTCGGCTGGTTATGTCCATAGCAGTTACACATCGGTGGCATCTTCGGCAACTTGACATTCAAAATGCCTTTTTACATGGCGACCTTAAGGAAACAGTTTATTTACAGCAACCCCCTGGTTTCGTGGATCCTCAGCGGCCTAATCATGTGTGCCGTCTTCATAAGTCTCTCTATGGTCTGAAACAGGCTCCGCGTGCCTGGTTTTACAGGTTATCCACGGTTCTTCATCAACTTGGTTTTCGGGGGTCCAAAACCGATCCCTCGTTATTTATCTACAACAACAAGGGTACTATCCTATACATGTTGGTCTATGTTGACGACATAATTCTTACGGGAAACAACCAGCAGGCCATTGATCAGGTTGTTTTCCGCCTCGGCCAACACTTTCCAGTTCAGGATATGGGTCGCCTTTCGTATTTCTTGGGCATTGAAGTTGTGCATCGTGGTTCTGACGTTATCCTGTCTCAGCAGAAATACATTCTTGATCTTCTGCAGAAGGCTGGTCTCTCTGATGCGAAAGCCGTATCGTCTCCTATGACCACTTCTGCGAATCTTGCTTTGGGTGATAGCCCTCCCTGTGAGAATCCAGTTCGGTATCGCCAAGTTGTGGGGGCTCTTCAGTATGTCACACTATCTCGACCCGACATTTCGTACGCTGTCAACAAGGTGTGCCAATTCATGCACTCGCCTACGGAGAATCATTGGTCTGCTGTCAAACGCATCCTTCGTTATTTACGGGGCACCACGTCTCACGGGCTTCTCATTCAACACAACTCCGCCTCCGTTCTTCATGCCTATGCCGACTCTGCTAACACTAGCGTCTCGGCCTTCTCGGATGCTGATTGGGCTGGCGATCCAGATGACCGTCGTTCCACGGGGGGATATGCTATCTATCTTGGGTCCAATCTTGTCTCCTGGTCTGCTCGGAAACAGAAAACTGTCTCTCGGTCATCTACAGAAGCAGAGTACAAAGCTCTAGCTGATGCTGTTGCTGAAATCACCTGGATACGATCACTTCTGCGCGAGTTACACGTCTCTGTTGCATCTGCACCTACACTATGGTGTGACAACTTAGGTGCTACATACTTAACAGCTAATCCCGTTTTCCATGCTCGTACCAAGCATGTGGAAATCGATTTTCACTTTGTAAGGGAACAAGTCTATCGGGGCCACCTTCGGGTTCAGTTTATAAACACAGATGATCAAATTGCAGATATCTTCACAAAGCCTCTCTCAAGTCAACGGTTTGCTAATCTTCGGTCCAAGCTTAAGGTCGCTCCCCGGCCTTAGCTTGCGGGGGGATATTAGACAAGTTTAGTCTAGGTTTAATTATTTATGTATTCTAGAGGGGTGCTGTGTGTAATTGTATTTCCTATTTATACTTGTACCTTGATTCTCATTAATCACAATTACAGATTACAATTGATAAGTTAGTAAGCGAGTTTGTGGCTCCTTTTGGTGTCCAAATAGGGAACGGTGATAGAATTCGTTGTAAGTGAGTGTGTCGTGACGTTCCAGTTCAGATTGCAGACCTTAGAATCATCTAGGATTTTTACCCCTTTTCTCTTGGTGGAGCAGATGTTTTAGGAATCTATATAGCTCTCTACCTTGAATACAATTCAAGCAAACCAGAATGAAATGTTGTTGATTTTTTCGATTGAGGGTAAAATGCATAAGTTAAAAGGGTTGGCGGCAAGAACACAATCATCTCCCACCTTCCACGCGACCAGACACCGCCAAACAGCTCCTTTAAACAGCTCCTTTGGACAGTCGCATGAAGCTGGGAAGTTACAGAGTTGGGTTTTTGATACCGGGTCACAAGACCAAAATCACACGGCCTTAGTTCGACTTGAGGACAAGTTGTCTCTGCGGGCCGGAAGTAGTGATACGAACCTACAATTCTGGAATGGGTCGGGGCAGCTTTATCTGGGTAGTTCAAGTGGGTCGGACAATGAAATGGGTCAAAGAAGAAGTCAGCAAGTGGCAGTTTCTTAGTTTAGTTTAAGTAGTAGTGTTTATGAATCAAGCATTTGGCTACCTTTTCAGATCAATTTCCTGTTTCTATCGGACACAGAAATATAAGATCAGATCTTGGCTTAATCATCAACTGACTTAACCATGTGACACCTTTTTTTGTACTTCTCCCTCCCTTATTGTTACTAGTTGATATTTAGTTAATGCTTAAAAACAAAGAGTGATTTATAAGTATAAAAGTTATTAGTTTGACTGAAAAAGATTCAATGAACTATGCAGTTGTTAAATATTATATTAAAGGGAATGATATGTTTGATGACATAGACATTAAAAACTCTCATCCCATAAAGTAATGGGATTCTTCCAGCACATTCAAATTGAAGATCTCAGATTAG
>JBCNJP010004449.1:0-27723 GCA_039602395.1 Deinandra increscens subsp. villosa
TATTTATGCTAGGATTTGTGAGGTGGAAATTAGAAAATTAGAGGAAGTATTCAAGGTGGATATAGAGCCTTACACAAGAATCGTAGAGGCAGGTGTTAATTTAGAAGTGTATTAAGTCAAAAAGGGTCGAGCAAATGCCAAATTCAAATCAAGAAGAGAAAAGATTTGAAGGGGATACCTTTTCCACAGAAATGAAATTTTGGAATTCTAGATGTATGAAGGTGTTTACAAAGCCACTTGTGTATTTGAAAGTAAGGATTTGTGACTATGATAATATGGAAAGTTCTCTGACCTTGCAAGGCTTCAAATCCCTTAAAAAATTGTGTAAAAAGTGTTGCAAGTGATTGAGAAAAAAGATAAACTTTAGCAGGTGCAATTTCTTGATACTTTTAACTTTGATAGATGAATGTTAAATCATTATATAATTGCAATTGAAGCTTTATGCTGTTGGCACGTTGTGCAAAGTGTGGTGTTGCAAGGGGTTTAAAAAAGATATGTACTTATCATTCAGTTCTATTTATTCAATGATATCCAGCCTTAACATTCTACCGACTTTATTTCCTAATTGACCGGTGTGATCTTGAATGTGAAACTGGTGGCATGTTCATTTTGAATTCTAATGTTAAATTTTGGTTTGTTTGAAGTTTGAACACATCTCATTTTGATGGATGGAATGGAAACTTGATAACTCTTGGTTTCTGATTAGTGTTGCTTCGTCAACAGTTGATATTGATGAAAGTTTGATATACTTGACTTGCATAGAATAAATAAACAATTTCATGATTTATTTTTGATAAGGTTTTGTTGCAGGAGCATTTCTAGTAATTCAACTATGAGTTCTCTCTCAAGGATAATTCCTGATTTCTTATTGTGTATAGAAGAACCTTCAACTTCCCCAGCTTACCACACAGCACATCCATATACCATACCATTTCATGAAAATATAGCAAAATTTGGTAATCAATGTCACAAATGCCTCTTGTGTGAATTCCTACTAGCAACAAATTATACAATCTATAGTGCAAATAGTATTCTAAACTGCTTCATTTTCGGAACATAATCATCAGATTGAAAAGTAAATTGAACATTCTCAACTTAATTGAGCGAAAAACCACAGAAAACCTGGAAACAAGTAGATGGAAAGAAATAATAAATTATAGGCGAGGCGTACGTACCAATTTGGTGGGGATGTTGATAGGCAGAACAGATCGAACGGACTTGCGAGCTCGTTTCGATATCTTCTTAAACACGTTCTGAACAAACCTAATTAGAAGATCTAAGCTCCTGTCATCTTCCTCCTCTTCGTCCTCATCTTCATCTTCGTCGTCTTCATCGTAATCTCCGGAAAAAGTCATGTCAATACGATTCCGGTTCCAGTTCCTAGGATCCACCGCCGGATTCTCAGCTTCCTGATCCATTGATTATAGCATGAAATTAGAGAATATTCCTCGTAGTACATACTAATCGGACGGGACAGAGTCGGGAGTTAACCTGAGGGAAATTGGGAGGTCGGCGGGAAGCTCGGAGACGGAGAGCAGAAGCAGAAGTGGGGAGTTGGATGAAGGTATTGCAAGAAGAGAGCGATAGAGAGTGTGGGAAAATGGATAGAGATGAAGAAGACGGCGGTGATACAGTGACGGAAGATGCTGCTGCCGCCATGGCGGAGTAGTTTTGTTTCAGATTTGCCTGCCTTTGGGACTGCTTCAAACGGACGCCCCTAAAAAAAACTAAGAAAAATCGAGATGATCATTATGGTAACTATCACCAGAAGTGGATGAATCATTTTGAAAAATCACGTCTTGAATAATCCTTGATTATGGATGTCTTTATGCTTGATTACGAGACTAGAGCCTCGTGCTGATAACGTGTTATAATTTAATGAAGATTACCACCACTTGAGAATATTAATTATGATTACTTGAATCACTTTTCTCCTTTTAAAGGAGTTTATAAGAAAGAAGATATAAGAAGTAGAAAGAAGTTTAGAAGATTAGAGAGAGTTGGGAGAGATTTTGTATAACATGTAGAATGCTTACAAAGGTGTGTCTTTACCACTTACATTGGTGTGGTATTTATACTACAAACTTGGGAGACAAGATGACATAGCTAGTAAATGCAAGAGTGTAAGAATGGTGAAAACATTTGTGTGTGGGGAAGGTTACATAGTTGATGTGAAAGTGGTGGGCATCCAAATATATTTGTAGATTTCATAATACTCCCCCTTGGATGACACCTTTCACACTTAGGGTTCGGCTTTGAAAAACTGCCTCATTAAAAACCTTGCTAAAGAAAACCCAGTGGGAAAAACTTTAGCTAAGGGAAAAAGAGTGCAGTGCTCCCCCTCAAGTTGGCTTCTGTATATCATCATGTTGTTTGCACGTGTCGCATTCCAATATTATGAACGTGTTTCCTGAAGATCGATGTAGGGAGTGCTTTGGTGAAAAGATATGCTGAGTTGTTGCTAGATTGGACATATCTCATTTCGACATGGTTGTCCTTGATAAGCTCTTGAGTGTATGAGAAGAATCTTGGCGGTATGTGTTTTGTCCTATCACTCTTGATGTAACCTTCTTTCATTTGCGATACACAAGCTGCATTGTCTTCATAGATCGGAGTTGGAAGTCCTTCTTTCTCTAGCCCACAAGAAGTCAATATGAGTTGAGTCATAGATCTTAGCCATATACATTCTCTAGAAGCTTCATGTAGTGCAATGACTTCAGCATGATTTGAGGATGTTGCAACAAGTGTTTGTTTTTGAGAACGCCATGAAATTGCAGTTCCTCCATTCATGAATACATACCCAGTTTGAGATCTTGCCTTATGAGGGTCAGACAAATAACCTGCATCTGCATAACCAACCAACCCTTCTTTTGAATCGTTAGGATAAAACAAACCTAGATCAACAGTTCCTCGAAGATATCGAAGAACATGTTTAATCCCATTCCAGTGCCTTTTCGTAGGGGCTGAACTAAATCTTGCTAGTAAATTAACTGCAAAAGAAATATCAGGTCTAGTACAGTTAGTAAGATACATGAGAGCCCCAATTGCACTGAGGTATGGTATTTCTGGACCAAGAACCTCTTCATTATCTTCGCAAGGGTGAAATGGATCTTTGTCAACATTTAGTGATCTCACAACCATTGGGGTGCTTAAAGGATTTGCTTTATCCATATTGAAACGTTTCAAGAGTTTTTCAGTGTAATTTGATTGATGAACAAGTATTCCATTTTTCGCATGCTCAATTTGTAAACCAAGGCAATATTTGGTTTTGCCAAAGTCTTTCATTTCAAATTCTTTCTTTAAAAGAATAATTGTTTCATGAATTTCTTTATGTGTCCCCATTATATTTTAGATCATCAACATATACAGCTATGATCACATATCCTGATGTTGTTTTCTTAATAAAGACGCATGGACACATATGATTATTTGTATAACCTTTGCTCATCAAATAATCACTCAAGCGATTGTACCACATCCTTCCAGATTGTTTCAACCTATATAAAGATCTTTGTAATTTGATTGAATACATTTCTTTGGGTTTTGAACCTAAAGCTTCAGGCATTTTGAATCCTTCTGGAATTTTCATATATATATCACTGTCAAGTGATCCATATAAGTAAGCAGTAACAACATCCATAAGACGCATTTCTAGGTTTTTAGAAACTGCTAAGCTGATTAGATATCTAAAGGTAATTGCATCCATAACAGGGGAATATGTTTCTTCATAATCAATTCCTGGTCTTTGAGAAAAACCTTATGCCACCAGCCTGGCTTTATATCTAGTAATTTCATTTTTCTCATTTCGTTTTCGAACGAAAACCCATTTATACCCTACAGGTTTGACGGTCTTGGGTGTAAGGATAATGGATCCAAAAACCTTTCTTTTGTTAAGTGAATCCAACTCAGCTTGCATAGCATCTTTCCATTTATCCCAGTCATGTCGTTTTTGACAATCATTGACAGATTTTGGTTCAGAAATATCATCTCCCTCCATGATATCACTTGCTATAGAATAAGAAAATACGTCATCAATATTTTTCATTTCTGACCGGTTCCATAATGTTTGTGTATGACCATAGTTAATTGACAACTCGTTGTTGTCGTCATTTACTTCCTCCTCATGAAACACTTTCAATGTTTTGTTAGGATCATTTTCTTTATGGTCAATTTCCTTTTCGGGTCCTTTTCTTTTCCGGGGAATTTTATCCTTTGAACCAATTGGTCTCCCACGTTTTAAACGTTTCTGGGATTCATGAGCAATGTTATTATCTACTTGTTTACTCGGAATATCAACTCGAGCTGGAGCATTTACAGCAGGTATGTGTGATTTAGTTACTCCTTTTGTATCAGTAAATGCATCCGGTAGTTGATTTGCAATTTCTTGTAGATGTATAATCTTTTGAACCTCTGATTCACTTTGCTTTGTCCTTGAATCAAGATGCAACAACGAAGGCTCACACCATGAGATATCCTTATCTTGGTTTTTCTTTTCTCCCCCAAGTGCTGGGAAGATTGCCTCATTGAAGTGGCAATCAGCAAAACGTGCTGTAAATACATCACCAGTTAAAGGTTCAAGATACCTTATGATGGAAGTTGTTTCATATCCAACATATATCCCCAACCTCCTTTGAGGACCCATTTTTGTGCGTTGTGGTGGGGCAATAGGGACATATACTGCACAACCAAAAATTCTAAGGTGAGATATATTTGGCTCGTGGCCAGAAGCAAGTTGTATGGGAGAGTACTTGTGATTTGCACTGGGTCTTAAACGAATTAATGATCCAGCATGTAAAATTGCATGGCCCCAAATAGACACAGGGAGCTTTGTTCTCATTATTAATGGTCTAGCAATCAGTTGAAGGCGTTTGATCAATGATTCGGCCAAACCATTTTGCGTGTGTACATGAGCAACTGGGTGTTCAACAACAATTCCAACAGACATGCAATAATCATTAAAAGCATGCGATGTAAACTCTCCTGCGTTATCAAGTCTTACTCTTTTAACCGTATAGTCGGGAAAATGTGCTCGTAATTTAATAATTTGAGCGAGCAATTTGGCAAAAGCCACATTACGAGTTGATAACAAAGATACATGAGACCATCTGCTAGATGCGTCTATCAGGACCATGAAATATCTAAATGGTCCACATGGTGGATGAATTGGTCCACATATATCACCTTGAATTCTTTCAAGAAACATGGGTGATTCATTTTCAACTTTGAGTAGTGAAGGCCTAGTAATTAATTTCCCAAGAGAGCAAGATGTACATAGGTGTGTTTTATCATTTTGGGGAATCTTTTGGTATTTCAGTGGATGTCCATGTGTATTTTCAATTATCCTTTTCATCATGGTGGATCCTGGATGACCTAATCTGTCATGCCATAAACTGAATGAGCCATGATCATAATTTCTTCCTTTGACTGCCATGTGTGCTTGAGGCACACCAATATGTGTATAATGCAAACCTGAGTTAAGCATTGGCAGTTTTTCCATTACATGACCTTTGTTCATGATATACAGATATTTTTCACTATCGACAGTTTTTGATTGAGTATCATATCCGTTATGGTATATGTTTTTGAAACTTAATAAGTTTCTCGTCGATTTCGGGGAGAATAATGCATTTTCTATGAAAAGCTTTGTTCCATTTGGTAACACCAAATTAGCCTTTCCGACTCCTTCTATTAAGTCAGTAGGGCCTGATATTGTATCGATGGTACCATTTGTTGGCTTCAGTTCATAAAAATATTTCTTCGATTTAAGAATAGTGTGTGTGGCACCACTATCTGCTATACACATATCACCATCATTTGTTTGATCTTTTGCTCCAATGAAATTCATTTTAAACTTGACATACGAAGAAAACAAAAACTAGTAAGACATTATGAGATATTATAACAAGAAAAATTATTTTAGAAAATATAATAAGAACATTTATTTCAGAAAAACATATTACATCAACGAGAGGGAAACACTAGTTAAACATAAATTAAGAAAGTGAGATACATGAATAACACATAAGAGTGTCAAGTTCCAACAACATTTTTTAGGCTTCATAGTCATTGAGAAAATCCGAGTTATTTAGTTCAATATCGAGATTCTCAAAAGTACCCACATGGTTCACTTCTTTCTCTTTTCCTTTGAGGGATGTTTGGTACAACCTGCATAGATGTTCAGGTGTGCGACAAGCTTTTGACCAGTGATTCATCATTCCACATCTATGGCAAGAATCACCACGATTTTGAGAAGTGCTAGCTTCATTCTTAAGCTTATTCTGCTCATTGAAATTACCCATTTGTGGAGCATGATAGGTGTTGTTTCTTTGGTTGTGACCATGACCACGACCACGACCACGACCACGACCACGATAATTGTTGTTTCCTTTGAAGGAGTGGTTGTGATTATGGGAATGGTTTCTATTAAAATGGCCACGACCACGCCCACGTCCACGACCTTGTCCATGGTTTCGTTCCCATCTTCGCTCAGAAGGTTTTATATCATTTTTATTAACAACATGGACTTCTGGTATAGTTAGTGAACCTGTGGGACGAGCTTGATGATTTTTCAGTATTAGCTCGCTATTTTTTTCTGCTACAATGAGGCTTACATTTAACTCAGAGTACTTTTTGAAATTTTGCAATCGATAATGCTGTTGCAAAACTATGTTTGATGCGTGAAATGTGGAGAAAGTTTTTTCCAACATATCAGCCTCTGTAACAGGATGTCCACAAAATTGAAGTGTGGAAGTTATCCTGAATAAAGCAGAGGTGTACTCATTTACCCTTTTGAAATCTTGGAGTCTGAGATTGTTCCATTCATTTCTAGCAGCAGGAAGTAAGACTTCCTTTTGATGATCAAACCTATTTTTTAAATCATTCCATAAGGTATGTGGATCATCACAGTTTGAGTATTCAATTTGTAACATATTATCGATATGCTTATGGAGGAAGACATCAGCAGTTGCTTTGTCTTTTTCCTCGCATGTGTTGCCTTCATTTATGGTGTCTAAGACACCTTTGGATTTGAGATGTCTTTTTGCATTTGCCGTCCATGTCATGTAGTTTTCCCCAGTACATTCAAGAGCAGGAAATTCAAGTTTAGCAATGTTTGACATATTGTAGCTAGACATAAATTGAACAAGTAATAAGAGGAACATTAGAATCCATATATATCAATAAGCAATGAGATACAATAGAGTGGTATGACAATAAATAAATATACGAACAAGGAAAGATAAAATTCACTAGGTGGGAGTTGAAAAATTGGGTAAAGGGCTAAGATGATCATTATGGTAACTATCACCAGAAGTGGATGAATCATTTTGAAAAATCTCGTCTTGAATAATCCTTGATTATGGATGTCTTTATGCTTGATTACGAGACTAGAGCCTCGTGCTGATAACGTGTTATAATTTAATGAAGATTACCACCACTTGAGAATATTAATTGTGATTACTTGAATCACTTTTCTCCTTTAAAGGAGTTTATAAGAAAGAAGATATAAGAAGTAGAAAGAAGTTTAGAAGATTAGAGAGAGTTGGGAGAGATTTTGTATAACATGTAGAATGCTTACAAAGGTGTGTTTTTACCACTTACATTGGTGTGGTATTTATACTACAAACTTGGGAGACAAGATGACATAGCTAGTAAATGCAAGAGTGTAAGAATGGTGAAAACATTTGTGTGTGGGGAAGGTTACATAGTTGATGTGAAAGTGGTGGGCATCCAAATATATTTGTAGATTTCATAATAAATATCACTTTTAAAGTCATTTTTTTCTCTTTTGGCGAGGGGCTTTTCCCGATTATTATTTCTCTTTGGAGTTAATTATGGTTTGTATCTTATGGTTTGTATCTATGTGGTTTGGTGAAATATGCAAATAGTTTTATTTTCTTAAATTGTAATTTAATGTTTACATTTTCTTGTCATATGAGTCCCTGACTCTAATTCTGTTAATATTAACCGTTAGAGTTAATTACATTTTGCGTTTCTAAGGTTTGGTGTTTATTGCCACCTGAGCCTAATTTTAGATTTTTAACATATCTTGTCTGACGTTTGCATTTCGTTGCCATTTAAGTCTTCGGGACTAACGGTGTTAATATTTTCTGTTAACTTCATGGGCATATTAGTCATTTTAAATATCAGGGAACCAATTATGTTATTATTAATAAAAAGATAAATATATAAGGAAAAAAAAGAAAAAAAAGAGAAGAAAGAGAGAGCAGCTCCTCCTCTCATCTCCCTCCCCCCTCCTCTGATCTGGCGACCTTCACTCCGGTGACCTTCTCTGATCCATCGTTCACGACTATCTCCTTCCCATCTCGCACCTATCCCCTATTCGAAATTTATCCAAGGCGCAGCAGAAATATCGAAATACATCCAGAATGTTGTAGAGCACACCCACCCCTCTTCTACATAAAACTTCTCGTATAAATTCTTAACAAACAGCTTCCATTGCAATTAATTCAAATTCAAATCATAATAGTTCTACCCGTCAAATTATGTTAAAGGCTTTCAAAATTTTCATTTCACTATCACAATGGAGGTAATCATAATCATGATGAACGGTCCGTTTTTCAGAAACTATTCGAAACAATAGCCATCGCGTTCTCTCCGATCCGTTCCGGTTCAACAAACATAGCAGTAGAGATCATGGGCACCGAGAGTTCATTGGCACTGAAAGCCATTTCCGTGCCAGTCCACTTCATTTGATCCGATCAACCACAAACCCCAATGTCGATTTGAAGGATTCAACGGCGCTTAAGATCCAGAAAGTGTTCAGAGGGTTTGTGGTGAGGAAGAACGTGTGGAAGATCGCTTCAATCGAAAACGAGGTTAGTGAAATTGAACGAATGATTGATGATGCCGATGCTGTTGATTTGATTCGTAGGGATGCTAAGGAAAGGTTGAGGGTGAATGAAACCCTAATGTCTCTACTTGCGTCTGTGACTCTGTGTTATTTTTGAGGTTTTAGTTATATTAATTAACTTACAAAATAGTCCCTTAAAAATGAAGGGTTGTCACATTATTTTAGAATTATAACATAAATAGTCCCCATCTCTAAAATTAATAAAATACCCTTCCACTTAACAGAAAACTTAACGTCCGTTAGTCCCAAGGACTCAGGTTGCAACAAAATGCAAACGTCAGGTGAGATATGTTAAAAATCTGAAATTTAAACTCAGTGGCAACAAACAGCAAACCTCAGGGACGCAAAATATAATTAACTCTAACCGTTAAATGCCTTGCCATGTGTCTGCCACGTGAGGGTATTTTGGCATTAAAAAAATTGATCCACTTGACTTTTTCACTTACCTTTTCTTTAAACCGTTTACCAATATCAAACAAAACCCTAATGTCACACTCTCTCTCACTCGTCACTCTCAAAAACCCTTTGAACTTCACTCGGTAAACTCCGATCAGAGCCCCGACGACCTCGTTTGCATGAACTGATTGCATTATTAAGCCTACCATTTAGGTATCAAGGATGGTTCTGTCGTTATGGCAGGTTCGTTCTCCCGAAGTTAAAGCATTTGATCTTACCGAAATTTATGGTATGTTTGTTGGAAAATTCTGGTACATTATGGTTATTTTCTGATTAATCATATTTTAAGAGTTTTGTAACCATTTTTTGTGTTAATCTCAGCAAATGAACCTACTTTTTTTCTCCTTCAAAGTCCCCCATGGAGGAGAGTTTATCAACTGTCCAGGAATGAAGTATGTCAAATGATAGGTTGCATATGTTGATATGGTCGATGCTGATGAGTTTTCTAGTCCACGATTTAGACCGTATGATTCAGTTGATAGGTTATCCAGCTCAAGAGGTAATGTACTATTACTACAAACTTCCAACAGAGGACTTGAATATAGGTTTGAAGCCTCTTAGTAATGATTTGGATGTCTTAGGCATGTGCCGGTATGTGGATAGATTTAAGCTTATTAATGTTTATACTAAGCATGGGACTACCCGGTTGAATACTTATTTTCAGCAAAGTGTTAACGTGTCTAGTGTTATAATTGAAGATATTACAGATGATCAGGCTAGGCCCTCTAATCATACTAATCCTATAATTTTACAAATTGGATGGGAACAACAAGAAGAAATGGATTTGTTAATAGGGGATTTAGGCAATGTTCAAGAAGATGGGAATTCACATAATGTTCATCATGTTGTGGCTGATGTTGACTTAGGTATAACAGAAGTTGGTAATTTAGGGAATGTGGAGGCTGAAACTGAAATTGGTAATTTAGGGAATGTGGAGGCTGAAACTAAAATTGGTAATTTAGGGAATGTGGAGTCTGTAGTTGCTAATTTAGGGAATATAGAGGGTGTAGGTGACTTAGGCAGTGCTGATGGTGTTGTGGATGTAGCCAATGTTGAAACTGTTGTGGTGCAAGAGGATGATGATCCCTTTGATGGTCTGGATGACATTCTTTGAAATGGAGACAACCATGCTGATGTGAATGAAAATGATTAGGTGTATAAGCCTGTGAATGAGCATGTGGATGCAAATACATATTTTCAACCCAATGTAGATAATGAAGGTGTTATGGATGGTCAAAAAAATTATTATAAATGATGAAGTATTTTTGGCAGGATTTGTATTCAATTATGAGGTTGAGAATAGTGTGGCTGATGATGTTGAGTATAGTGATGGTGAGAATAGTGTGGCTGATGATGTTGAGTGTAGTGATGGTGAGGATAGTGTGGTTGATGAGGTTGAGGGGGATGATGATGATTCTGATGACTCAGATTTCAAGGTTGATGAGGATAACATAATAGAGGATGTTGCAGTTGATACGGAACATTTCAAAGCTAATGTGGATTTTTAATGTTGAAAAGGAAGCAGAGATGGTTGATGATAATGTGGAAGCTGAAGAAATAGACTTAGATAATTTTGAAAGTACAGACTCTGAGAATGAAACTGCTTTGGGTAAGGGTCTTAAAAAGTTGAAGAAGAGTAAAGCAAACTGGAAGGCAGATTACACATGCCCCTTCTATGTTGGTCAGACTGTTTTGTGTAAGGAAGAGATCACTGATATGGTTGTAAGAAGTGTTGTTAATAGTAGAAGGCAATTAGTGTTTTATAAGAATGATGGGAGCAGAATTAGGGTGGTTTGTCATAGTATTAATCCTGATAAGGTTTGTAAAAATATAACACAACTTGAAGAATCTTCTAGTGGGCCAAAGAAAAGTATTAAAGCAACAAAAGGGGTAGGTGGAAGTGTCATAAACAAGGTTTTCACGACCGGACTAGACCGGCCGGTCGGACCGGTTTAACTGGGAACCAGTGTCGTTGGTGGTCTGGTTATACATATTAGAACCGTCTAAAAAATAACCGGCGGTTTTGGCGATTGGCGACCGAACCGGGCAACCGGAAACCGCAACCGAACCAGATTTAGGGTAGTGGTGATGCTAGATCTGAAAAGAGAAGAGAAAAAGGGGGTGGCCGGTGGTGAGCGATGGTGCCAATCAACAACTGTGTTCTTGTTCTGTATTTGATGGCAATCGAAATTGTGAACCGGACTTGATTACGGTTGTTGTTTTTCGAACAATTAACCACTAGAAAAAAACAATAAGCAAGAAACTTGTATAGATCGAAGAAATGATTTTCGAGAGAGACAGAGATGGATGGAGGCGGCTGAATGAATAACACACTTCTGACTTCACAATTTAGATTTAGGGTATAGAGAACTTTATTTTCACCTCCTTAATAATATTCTCTTGAACACTTTTAATCCCTTTTATATATACTTTACGGATCTAGTCCCTCAATATTCTTCTATGATTCAACTTAGTCCAAAAACATTAATTGACTATTTAAAATAAACATATAATTTATTTATAATGTCAACTGGTTCTTAAATCCGGTTCAACCGGTCTGATCGGTCCGACCAGTGAACCGGTAAGACGACCGGTTCATTGTCCGGTCCGGTTATGAAAACATTGGTCATAAGTGAGAAACCTACCAATAAAAGATTCCCTCCCCCCACTTGTCCTTGGGCTTTACATGTTTCAAGAAAAACTAATGATACTTTATGGTGTGTGAAAACTTTTCATGGGGAACACATATGCATGACCACACGAAATGTGAGACTTTACACTGTTTCAGCTATTGCCAAAGAAATTGAACCATTTATTGAGTTGAACCCCACCATACCCATAAAGTCTCAACAACAACACCTGGAGCAGCTTCATCAAATAAATGTTTCAAGTTATAAAGTCTTTAGGGCAAAGGCTATGTCTTCCTAGAAATTAAATGGTGATTATGTGGCTCAGTATCGCAAATTAAGAGATTATTCTGAAGGGTTAATTAGATCAAACCCTGGAACAAGTGTTAAAATAGATGTGGAGGGATCTGTTTTGCTGCATTAAGGGATGGGTTTAAGGCATGTGGGAGGGATCTGTTAGAATTGGATGGTTGTTTTATGAAGGGTCTTTTTCCAGGACATATACTGACTGCAGCAGGACTTGATGCAAACAATGGGACTTACCCGGTGGCATATGCTATAGTGGAGGCTTAAACTTTGTCCTCTTGGACTTGGTTTCTGGAGTGCCTTGGAGATGATCTTGACCTTTGTGCTAGTTCTAATTTCACTTTCATTAGTGACAGACAAAAGGTAATGTTTAACAAATACATATTTAACTATGTTATCTTACTAACTTATCTTAACTTTGTCCTCTTACTAACTTATCTTAACTTTGTAGGGCCTTATACCTGCTTTGCAAAAGGTTTTCCCAGCTGTTGAACACATGTATTGTCTTAGACATATTCACCAGAATATGAAAATAAAATGGAGAGGGAATGTGTTGGAAGATCTACTTTGGAATTGTGCAACTGCTACAACAATATCATCATCTGAAAGAATAATGGAAGTAGTTAGAAAAGAGGATGAATCATTGCATCAGTGGTTAAGAGAAATCCCACCAAAGCATTGGAGCATGGCCCATTTCAGTGGTAAGTTTACTTTGCATCTTGTGATTAAAATTATTGTAAAAAGTTAGATCTGCTATTATTAAATCTGTTGTGATTATATATGCTATTGTGATTAAATATGATGCTGTTATTAAATCTTATGCAGAGAGACCACAATCTGGTATCCTATTGAACAACCTTTGTGAGGCACAATCTGGTATCCTATTGAACAACCTTTGTGAGGTCTTCAATAAGCAGTTAGTCGGAGGGAGGGATAAACCTATTATTACTTGTTTGGAGTATATCAGGGAGTATATGATGAAAAGGACAGGTTTGGTGCACAAGACAATTGCCAAGGCTCCAGGACCATTGACTCCAGTTGCAACAAAGACATTCAACATAAACAAGACTTTAGCTAATGATTACAAAATCATTATTGTTGGATTCAAAAAGTATCAAGTGAATGGGCCATGGAATGACCAATGTGCTGTTGATTTGGATAAGGAAGTTTGCTCATGCAGGAGGTGGTAGCTCTCAGGAATGCCCTGCAAACATGCAGTGGAATGTATTTGGGATTATTCAAAGGATCATCCAGAATCTGAAAATGCTAAAATATGGGTGTCTAGAGTGTATTGGTTGGTGTAGATACAAGATCTGTGCGTTGTGTGAAGTATTAAGTCAAGACAAATATCAAGTTCAAGTAAAGGTTCACTACCAGCCAAACATGGTCCGAACCTGATGTTTGGATTAGGCGAACCTGAAGTTCGACCGGAGTTCGGCAGACCGCTATAAATAGCAAGTTGGTCTTTGTATTCTGTAAGAGAGAGATAGTCTAAGCTAGTGTTAAGTGTGTGTTTGTCAAGGTGTCTCTCTGAGTCTGTATTCTGAGTGTTAGACTGATTGTAACTGTTCTTTGATCAATAAAATAATCAGTTAATTACTTATTTCGTATCCGAATTAGCTAGATCGAGTAGACGATCCGATGCTCACGCAATTTAAGCTGGATACATGGAAGATTGTGTACAAACATACATTGGATCAAATCAATGGTCCTTCTGAGTGGATGCCATCTCAATGACCTACCACTCTAACAGCTCCAAAGCATCACACTCAAGTTAGAAGGCCCAAGAAGAAGAGGAAAAAATCTGCTGAGGAGTTGGCTAAAGGAGTTAGCAAAAATGGTAAGTTGGCGAGGAAGGGGAAAACTGTTACATGTGGTTAATGCAAGAAACAGGGTCACAACTCCAGGTCTTGCAAGGGGCAGGGTTCAACACAAGGAGCTGCAGCATGTCAAAATTAATGTTTCTGAATTTAGGTTGTTTGACTAGTTTATGTTTTTAGTATTTTGAACATGTTGGATGTTTACTTTTGGGATGTTTTCTTTACTTTAGACAATGGTGGATGTGGTATGGACCACATTTGTTGTGGTCCATATTTTGGTACTTATTTTGTTATCGAACACATCTGTTTTGGCTACCTATTATGGTCCATTTAAATGGTACTTTATGTTTTGCATATTTTTGTGTTTTACACTTTATATTTTGTAGTCATTTTCATTAGGTCCATTTAAATGGTTGTTGACTTAAAATAAGTCAAAAGCTAAAAGAGGACAAGCTAAAAGAGGACAAGCTAAAATGGTCATTTACTCTTTTCATTCTTTACAACTTTAAATGCTAATACAACTTTGTATTATGGTCCATTTAAATGGTAGTTGACTTAAATAAGTCAAATGCTTAAAGAGGACAAACATAAATGGTCATTTTCATTCATTGCAACAAAAGCCAACATTTTCATTCACTGCAGAATGACCACACAACCAACATTAATTGCAATTTCTTCATCCATTGTTAATAGAAAGCTAACTACCTAGCATTAATAACCTAACATCAGTTTCCAATGAAATACATCACAAAGAACACCCAACTAAGAAGCACTACAAATCGTAGATATTTCACTTCAAGTTCCAATTTTTTTGTAATTTTCTTGGTACTTGCGGAGGATTTCAAGAGCTCCTCCAGGAACTGGAGGATTAGCCCAACTGACGAATCCACATCTTGAACCTTATTTACCAAGTAATTAAGTCAGACCGGGATTTGCAATTTCCCAAATGTGATTTTTTTAGAAAACCTTACCGGCCGAGCACAGTAATGGAATCGCCTACCAGGATTTGCTGTCGTGGTGGAGGTGCGTATGGATGTTACAAACCCACAACTTTTACAATTCACCATCTTCGTTCCTTGCACAGCAACGAGAGAGAGAGAGAGAGAGAGAGAGAGAGAGAGAGAGACGAGAGGTTGAAGGAGGTGAATATGGATCTAGGGTTACGGGGGTTTTATTAAAGAAAAGATAAGTGAAAAATTCAAGTGGGTCAATTTTTTTAATGCCAAAAATATCCTCACGTGGCAGACACATGGCAAGGCATTTAACGGTTAATATTGACAGAGTTAGGGTCATGGACTCATATGGCAAGGAAATGTAAACGTTGGACTACAATTTGAAGGAAATAAAACTATTGGCCGCCGTTGCATATTTCGCCAAACCACAGGGACACAAACCGTTATTAACTCTTCTCTTTGTTTTGTGCTATGAAGACTGTAATCAACGCGATGGAAGCTAGACGAAGACATTTTTGGTGGGTGGGGGGGGGGGTGCGAGTGATGTAAAATAGATCCCGTGGGTAGCATGGTCTACCATGTTGGCGGATAAAAAGGTGGGTGGAATGGGGATTGGCTCTTTGAAGGCTCTCAATATGGCCCTCCTTGCAAAATGGTTATTTCGTTTCAAGAGTATCTAATGCGTTGTGGGTTAAAGTGATCTCTGCTATTCATTTCAAACGGGGTCCTGTGGACACTTTTTCTATAAAGAAAGCTGTGGTTGGGCCTTGGTCGAATATTTTAAAGGTGGGTGACGATTTTCACAAGGCTGGTTTGGACCTTAATTCCTGGATGAAATGTAAGGTTGGCAACGAGATGGGAGGCATTTTTTGGTTGGATAACTGGACTGGTTTGGGCCCTTTTTCGCATCTTCCCTAATCTGGTGAAGATGGAAAGAAATCCCCGATGTTACATTGCCGATCGTGTCAAAATGGTGGGAGGTTGGGTTGTTGTTGAAGGGGTTTGGAGGGTTGATACAAACCTTCCGCCGGCTTGGACTATTTTTGCGTAGATGGGGCCTGTAAATTTTAATTTTAATTCGGGAAAGGACACGTGGCTTTGGGATAATGAGGTGATTTGCAAATACGAGGTGGGTTTGGCGAGAAAAAAATGTCTAGTATCTTCTCCTTCCTAATCCTGGTCATGATTTTGTGTGGCTCAATTGGGTTCCCCTCAAAGTTTGTGCTTGGCTTGGAGAGCGGAACATGATCGAATCCCTTTTATCACCAACCTTATTCATCGGGGTATTCATATGACGCCTATATGTTCTGGATGCAATATGTATGAGGAGACAGGTGAGCACCTTCTAATTAGTTTTCACACTGCTAGACTTGTTTAGAGTATGATATGGGTTTGGTATAAGCTTCTTTTGGCTTCGTTTGGTTCGGTCAAAGAGTTGCTCTCTTGGATCAAACATTGGTCGGCTTTCAAGAGGTTGTGGAAGATTGTTTATGGGATCTGTCTCACTTCGTTGTGGTGTCTTTGGAAAGCTCGAAATGAACGAGTTTTCAAGGGCCGGAAAGAAGATGCAGGAGACATCAGATCCTTATCTTTCTTTTGCATTAAACATAGAAGTAAGTTGAATGTTTTAGATTGGACTAATTGGTGTAACTTCTCTTTTATTTTTTATCTCTGTAATCTAGCTTCTTGCTAGTCTTTTTTCTTTATTAAAGTTGGTTGTTCCAAAAAAAAGTCATTTGTATTGTGGGTAATAATTAAGGGGCCATTATGGGACTCCATCAACTATATACCTTAAGGCTATAAAATCTTTTGCTAACTGAACTGTCACGTGTCAGAAAACGTCAAGTGTGGGGCTTAGCCACTACACTGTCTTACACAAAGGGCGTGCATTTCTAACACTATCCAAAAACTTGACACGAACCCAATTTGAATTTTGTCGGTTAGAGTTTAGCATAAACAGGTTCTAACAATTTGATTTTGTGGGTAACCTGTTATTGAGGAAGATATATCGAAGAAAAATTTCTCCACATGTCATGCATCAACTATTTGCAACAATAATATCGATTGGAAAAGTTTAAAAGAAATTACGAGCTAAACGCATTCTTTTTTATTGCAGAAAAAATAACGAGCTACTAATGAAAAATCATCAAGCTTGTCCCACAGGTTCACTAACATTTCAGGCAGCGAATGCCATTAAGAAAGATGATACTAGATCTTCTGGACATAAATGGGAACGAGGTCACGGAGAAGGTTGTGGTCGTTACCATTCTGATAAAAATCATTTTAATGGTTACAACCGTTCTTTTAAATGGAACAATAATCATCGTGTCCATTGTTGAGGGTATATTTTCAGGATGCTCGCAGGAAGCTCCCGTGGTTCAGGAATCTTATTATCGACTGGGAATCCCGTCCATCCAGGTATCCTGATTTGTTTTATTTAACTAACCCTTATATTTGCCACGTGCCTATTTGACCAGGTACCGTTGAAGTCATCAACTACCTCCGAGATTTAAGCTCCAGCTAAAGAAGATCGTGGACCAAGTGAACGGAGAGGCTTGTAACGGTCAAGTTAGTAAGACGATAGGATCCCGGGAATCCCAGATTGTTAGTTAGCTCTTTATGTTATATTTAATCGAGGATTCGATCAGTAGGAACACACACATCTCAATCCCTAGCGCAATTACCACTGCAAAAAAAATTGTATCACATAGTTCTGATCGATCAAACCTCCAACCCATTGTAACTTTTCATTTCGTTATCAATTAAATTGACTAGGAGGCAGGCTATTCGGCCGGCTCCCGAGGTTTTTATCCAGGATTCCCAGAGGCAACTCGAAGGATTCTAGAGTTTTCCTCGCTAAATCATCGTGTCACCATCCTAACTTGGATTATTTCGCTGATTTGATTGTTAAGCACACTACCTCACAATCTAAGTTTGGAATACAAGATTCCTTTGTGAATTTTTGACCAAAACAGTTTGGCGCCCACCGTGGGGCAAGTGTGGTTTCGTTCTAAGAAAATTCCATTCATCATCCGCTCTGTTTGATCTCCAATCCCAAAAATGTCAAACCAATAGAAAACTGTTTCGGCCTCTACATTGTCACACCCCGGTCAACGGTTTCGGGTGTGAGCGAGAATGGAATCATAGTCGAGGATACATAGAACACTTCTAATAATTTAAAAACTTCATAAAACATTAATACTATTTCATTGCAGCGGAAAAGGTGGTGGAAACATTAATGTCTTACATATTTTGAAAACATAATTCTTAAACGATTATTAAAAGCATAAAATGGTTAAGCTGGATAGTCGGGACCATGACTCCAAGGACAGGTCCGATAGCGTTTGTAAGCTCCATTTGCATGTCTTCAGATAGTCTTGTTAATTACCTAAGAAATCATGAATATAAAACGGGTCAACATAAAGTTGGTGAGGTTCACAGGTTTAGGACTCGATAGTTAAACAGTTGTAAAACAGTCGTGGAACAGTTTCGGTATGCTTAAATATTATCAGGGTTTATTGTTGTGGTTGTATGATCTCACCTGAACCTTGATTTCAAATACTAACGGTTTACCCACCCGGCATCTCTTGCCCAGAGATGTTAAACAGTGCAGAATAACTGACGTGTACCCCCAGACAATCCGGAGTCAGAACTGGAGCTACCAGTTAGGGTAGGGTTGTCAACCCAAATAGATCTACTCACTAGCTATCGTTTCGTACAGAACTAATTGAAATCAATTAATGATGGGATTTTCGGTTGTACAAACGTTTATAACGATAATGTACCAAGTTGGGCAATCAGTAAGGGAACAAGTAGTCATACGGCTAACAAGTAAACCATAATATTAAGTAAAAAGCATTTAATCAGTTTTCATGATTTCTCCCCCAAGTATAAAACAGTTAAAAGGAAAAAGGGGCCGTGAAACTCACAGATTCAGCAGATAATCGGAAAGTAAGCAGTGAAGGACGGTAGCACGTAATGCCCTAAATAATTAAATAACATATGCATAAGGTCTATGATCATTTGAGTAACATAAGTCGCCCAAGTGATACCGGTCAAGTCTTGACGTTTTAAATCCGTTTGTATTATTGAAAACTCGTTAACTTGTATTTATTTATTAAATACATTTATGGTTATTTATATTTATGTCCAATAAATATAAATAAATAATCATCTTTCAATAATTAAATCAAGTCTTGAACATTGAGTAAAAAGAAATAATAATGTTTATTATTATTTTCACAAGTTCGAATAATTATTTTAATTAAATAATTACTTGTTCGATTTGTTAATCTTGCAAGTTATAATTATCTCAATAATTATGATTAACAATTCTTTAGTGAATAAAACAAAGTCTAAGTTTCCTTGCAAATAATTATTTGTCAAAATAATTATCAATGTTTGTTTTATTTATAAAACATAAATCTTTAGGAAAAACATTTAAAGTTTTAAACGTTTAATCATTTTCAAAGGTAAGTTAATATTTCAAGTTCATGAAATATTTTAATAGAAAACGTTGATAAAAATGTTTTTGGCGACGCTTGGATTTATAACGTTTGATTTATAAAACTTGACTTTTATTTAAAAATCTCCGACGAACGTTAGTCCGTCTTTGTTTACTTTGTGTTTATTATTGGGCTATACCCCTATAAGGGCTACGCGGAAGCTCTACCCCAAGGAGAAGGGCTATGGTGAAGCTTTACCCTTTGACTTATAGAAATATGTCCCTGAATGGACTCGTCAGAGCGATACCTCTCGCATAAGGGCCAAGGGCCCCAAGGACCCCGATAAGGGGGTCGCCCAGACGGAAGGGGCACACTCTCTTGATAAAAGGAATAAATCATACATGTCTGGTATCTAGGAGACACAAAGTACGTGAACAGTACCACAAGGACGATGTGACAAGTTGACTTAGTCATTAAGTACATGACTTCTGTCCCTTCGTCAGAGTCATTCGTGCCCCTTCGCGAGAGTACTTGTCCCTTCGCGAGAGTACTTGTCCCTTCGTCGCAGTACTTGCCCCTTCACCAGAATACTTGGCCAGGATTAAAGCTTAACCACTAAGCAAACAGCTAGTGACAGCTAAGGAGGGTATTCCTTATAAATAGGAGACCTCCTCCACTCACCAAAGCAGGTGGGAAATGGGTTAGAAACCCCTTCTCTCTCTACACTCCCTCCCCGAAACCTTCTCCTGCATACACACACATATGCACGGGGGAGACCCAACGATGGCGATGATGGAAACGGAACGGAATATGTTCATACGGATCTGAGCCGGAGGATCTCACCCCTCCACACACACACATGTAGCTACCAGAATCCTACCCCGGGATTCTGGGACGCAACATTGGCGCCATCCGTGGGACCGAGAAACGGCTTCATATTCTAACAACATAAGGGCCAGATCCGTATCCTTCCGTTCCAAGCCATGCTCGCGCATCTATGTGAAGACAGAGACAGGTTTTAGACGTCTCTATGAGGATCTAGAGCACATTTTTCGAGACATCTCTTGAACAAGTTCAGATCTATTGTTAATTTCTTTTATGTAAAAGAAAAAGAAGAAAAAGAAGAAGAAACAAAGAAGGTATGAGCAGATCTGCCCAAGGATGTGTTGATATATGAAGAGCTCTCATCAAACGGTTCAGATCCATAGATCTGGGGCATATTCACGCATGAATCTTCTTTCGCAACCCCGACTAACAGGTTTTAAATTTCACATTCTTTATCTTGTTAAAAACATGCTATAATACATGTTATAATGAATTGTTAGATTCTTATAAAATCATATAAGCATGAGTAAGAACGTGAAAACCTCTTACTAAACATTTCATATTTGGGATGAGACCTGAATAAAATTAAAAAATGTTGAATAAAAAATGTTGAATTGTCAAAGTCACTGTTCACTAATGACAATATAGTACAAAAGCATATATATTTAGAATAGATGTCTGCAAAAGGTACAAAAAGTCACTGTTACTCGATATATGCAAGTTAGCTTGCTAGAGATAAAGCAAAGGTGTGATGGACAAAGTACTCCTCTTAGCTGGCGAGAGCACAGCAAATTGATAGTGTTTTATAAATATAGTACACTTGTCCCCACATGGACAAAGCTCACTTTTTATATGCATATGTATATTTATAAAAATAAAAAACAAAAAGGGGAGGAGCAACCCAGAAGTCTGCACCATCTTCACCTTCTCCGGTTGATTCTAAGATCCTCATCCTCTAAATGTCTTTGAACGCGAAATTTATTGGACACCCGATGAGTTCAAAAGGTCCTAAATGAACCAATAGAAGCTCCGTCAGGAAACTCGTACATGGTACATGTATCTTTCGGTGAGTCAGTCAAAGACACAAATTATTGTACATTCGTGGTCAAGTAAGATCCACATCAGGGCTGCTCCCGTTTATGCATGATCTTCGATGGTTGTTTGAGGGATACAACATAGAAAACAGTCGAAGAGATGTGTAAAAGCATGTATGATCAACAAACATCTACACACTCATTCGAAATTCCTGAACGCCGATGGTAGTCTCCGGCTAGTTAATCCCGATTCCGAGAGAAAGCCGTTCATCTACGACGGTCAATAAAAGCGGCAGAATCAGTCGGAAATACCGGCACAGTTGATCAATACAAGTATCAAACCGGGCCGTCCCACTCAAGTGAAAGGTCTAAAGAAAGTCGGTACACATGGAGAGTTATTGAAATAAAGAAAAATGTCAAATCATAAGGACTCATGCTTCTCTGATTTAACACAGGAAACGGAATGCACTGAGGAAGGTTTTACCAGTGGAGGGTGAGAAACTTATTCGACAACATTCGTCAAATACGTACATTGATCTATCGGATAAACTACCACAACCCAGATTATAAAACCGAAAATGAACCGGGTAAAATGTCGTGTCAAAGGTCGCTACACTATCACCATAGTTGGGAAATAATTCCCATAAATGTAGGGGACCTCATTACGAAATATGGGATGCATAAGAATTTGTTGAAGCTTGAATTGTGCATTAGCTAAATGCTTTTTACAAGCACTGCCGTAATTATGGATGACAGTACCCATGCGAACGGTATGGTACAAATCAATTAGGCACGTGAACTTGGGTGACCAACCCATCCACTTTTGTATACAAGCAAAAATAAAACTTCATGCGAAGTAACGATGAAACACCATGAAAAAATGGTGCACCCCTGTTAATTAAAAGCCATAAAAGTCATAGAAGATGATGATAAAACGCCGTTGAAAAAAGACGGCGCGGTTCCGATAAAACACAAAAAAGACGACGATGAACGTCGTTGGTAAAAGACGTGCAATTCCGTCAATTAGAGACGATAAAATCCATCAAAAATAACGATGAAACTCCGTTGAAAAAGACGGTGCAATTCCGTTAGCTATAAACGATGCAGGCTGTCGAATAAGACGAGAACAACGACTCTACTAAATAAGAGCCATTATTATCAAATTATAAAAATCTTTATAATAGAGACTACCAAGGACGCTCACGAGAAGGACTCCACAAATAAAGGTCCTGAAAAAATATATAATTAGTGTCACCGAATTATGTGGCACATAAAAGGATCAAGACAAGCATACCGCTACGACGAAATACATTCACGAGGAAGTAGCAATTATCGGTCTTAATCAACTCATGCCGTTAGAGCTTCACTTCGGTAACAATTTACATACGCTTGTAATTTCAGATTATATGTCACTTGTGTATTGAGTTTAATATCACTAGTATGATTTCACAACATTAAATTGGGGGAGTATAGTGTGGTATAATGATACCACTTACAAGACCCTTATAGAAAAAAATGTTAAAATCCTACTGAAGGGACAGAATGATCCCCTTCAGGGGGAACATATTGTTTATCTTGCATAAAAGATACTTGATAAATTCTTACTAACATGGTATGACAATGTTAAAACGTAAGGGCAACTTATTAATAAGACCCTACCAAACAGAGGGAGAAGGAGCCCCTAAAAGGGCCTCCGCGAATAAACAACCTCACCAAGGAAAATAGCTATAGTATGGCATAATACTATCGATTGTATAACAAGTATTGAAACTTACTTGATTATTGAAGTTTAAGGCTACTAGTATAACTTAGCAGCATTAAACAGAGTATAGTATGGTATGACGATACCACTTACAAAGTACTCGTATAAAAAGTGTTGAAACCACCCTTGAAGGGACATAACACACCTCCTTCAGGGAAGACAGGTTATTTATCTTATAAACATTTGATAATTCATAACATCACTACTAGTGTGATAAACAACATTGAGTAAGAGGGTATATTATGAAAATAATATAATACCCCATCAATAAAAAGGGAAAACCTCACCAAAATAGAGGACTCCATTGTCAAGAATGGGATTAACCCTTGACACAATAAAAGGTTCATTTCTGAAGGGCTCCAGAAAAGAACACATAACCTCCCAAAATAATGGAGTATATGATGGTTTCATTTCTTGTCAAGATAGAAACAACACATAGTGAATGGCAGAAAGCCAGCACTTTGAAGTATACAACTTCAAATGAAATTCTCTCAAATATGGCGGGGATAATTTAACATTCCACGGCTTTTAGATAAATGACCGTGAAGGGCTCTGTAGGAAGGGTCTTAAAAATCCATGGTAATTAGGCTTCACAAGAGCCAAGTCCAAAAGGCTTTAGGCCAGTGCGGGCAGCCTTAATAGAAAAGGTTAACGAAGTCCTTGGAAGACCTCACAAGGGTCGCTTGGACGCCTTCGAAGGAAGGTCTGAATAAAGTCTATTGCTTGACGCAGCAAAAAGAGACATCCTTCGTGCGAAGGAAAAAACTAAGCCCATTACCTGCCCGATCAAGCAGAGGGGCTATCTTCGAAAGAAGAAAACACCAAGCCCATTACCTGCTCGATCAAGCAGAGGGGCTCCCTTCGTAAGAAGGAGATAACAAGCCCATTACCTGCTCGATCAAGCAGAGGGGCCCCCTTCGTAAGAAGGAGATAACAAGCCCATTACCTGCTCGATCAAGCAGAGGGGCTCCCTTCGTAAGAAGGAGATAATAAGCCCATTACCTGCTCGATCAAGCAGAGGGACTCCCTTCGTAAGAAGGAGATAAAGCCCATTACCTGCTCGATCAAGCAGAGGGGCTTCCTCCGTAAAAAGGAGATAATAAGTCCATTACCTGCTCGATCAAGCAGAGGGACTCCCTTCGTAAGAAGGAGACACTAAATCAATTACCTGCTCAATCGAGCATAGGAACTCCCTTCGATGAAAGGATATATTACGATCATTGTCTTTCACAAAAGGAAAAGACACGCCTTTCAAGGAAAAGATCACTGCCTCTCAATGTCTTTCACTAGAAAGACCAATAAAATCACCAAGTTCTAAAAGAATGGTGGGAAGGACCTTTGTTAGAAGAGTCTAATAAAAAGATACACTTCTGAAGGAAGGTATGCCAGGCCCTGCGAAGAAGGGTCACGTCACGAAGCAACTTACAAAAGAAGCATATGCAGGTTCCTCTACGCAGGACATTATGACAGCACATTAGCTTCCACAAGAAGGGGCAAGAGACCCTTCGCGATGAAGCTAAGGTAGGATAAAAACTTTAAATATCACATTCATGTGAAAAACACATGAAGCTTCTATGCGAAGGACCTTCTACGACACACTTAGAATTTCGGGCCCAAGTGCCTCAAACCAAAAAGACGTTACTTTTTGAAGAAGTTATTCTAGAAGGCTTCACTCAAGGCCACTAGTCAGGAGCCTTGTGGTTGCATCCACCTTTTTAAAAGAAGAGGTTTTGCATAAGGATATGGGACTTATTAAGAAATCCCTCACATAGAGTCAAAAGCCCATCACCAAGGCTACAAAAAGAGGTAGGCCTTAGGTGGGCCCAACGATCACACTCCCCACTAAAAGAAATCCATCAAAACTTCGTGGTCCTCGATAAAAGGCATGACACAAACAAATGATGGATTACAATAAAAGATGACCAAAGTATGATGTAATCACACCATACATCATCGGAGTTCTCTAAAGAGCCACGACCAAAGTCGTCGGTAGAAATAATATGTAAAAAGCTACATAGATAGTGCGTTCACAAGACACATCAGATTTTTATGAAAGCAAATTACACCCTATAAGCCACCTTCAAAAAGGGCATCTTGCTTATAAATGGATAAGCCCCTTCCAGACAAGCCCCTTCAAAGCAAGCCTCTTCAACGGGCTCAGTCAAAGAAGGATGTGCCGAAAATAAATAACCATCTGAAAAACGTTGGAAATAACAAAAGCAAAAGGATTATAAAGTTATGTGCGATACATATAACTATTCCATCGCACTATTAGTTCTAACAAGCAAAATACAAGGGACTAGTGGGGACTTGATAGGATATCCCCGTCAAGAAAGACCCTTCTAGTCAAGGATGGCGAAGGCCTCCAAAAAGTACTTATGAGATAAGTAAAAAGCTTGAGTGCCTGAGAACTACAAATGGCTACCTGGTTAAAAGTGGACTATATAAAGTTCACGTATAAAGCAGTCTTAATAGAATTGCTTTACGCTTGGGGGGACTTGATAAAGTATCCCCCACATCGGATCAAGGCCTATAGCCTAGGCCCAAGATAAAGAGACGATTGAGCGATATCAACGCCCAGAATATGAAAGGAGCCTGGAAGCCTTCGGGAAGGAACTGACGTTAAATAAAAGCTAAGTCCTTCAGGAAGGACCTCGACGAAAGGGAACAAACTTGCGGGTCTCGTGGTAAAGGCTTATAGACCAAGTGCAAAAACAAGGACCTTCGTGGACAGTAGAAGGAAAATGGCTTGATCTTAGGCCTTTTAAAAGGAAATGAAATCAGCCCAACACTTTTTTCACCTGGACCTCAAAAGTATTGGACTTGGGGGGACTTATTGGGCTATACCCCTATAAGGGCTACGCGGAAGCTCTACCCCAAGGAGAAGGGCTATGGTGAAGCTTTACCCTTTGACTTATAGAAATATGTCCCTGAATGGACTCGTCAGAGCGATACCCCTCGCATAAGGGCCAAGGGCCCCAAGGACCCCGATAAGGGGGTCGCCCAGACGGAAGGGGCACACTCTCTTGATAAAAGGAATAAATCATACATGTCTGGTATCTAGGAGACACAAAGTACGTGAACAGTACCACAAGGACGATGTGACAAGTTGACTTAGTCATTAAGTACATGACTTCTGTCCCTTCGTCAGAGTCATTCGTGCCCCTTCGCGAGAGTACTTGTCCCTTCGCGAGAGTACTTGTCCCTTCGTCGCAGTACTTGCCCCTTCACCAGAATACTTGGCCAGGATTAAAGCTTAACCACTAAGCAAACAGCTAGTGACAGCTAAGGAGGGTATTCCTTATAAATAGGAGACCTCCTCCACTCACCAAAGCAGGTGGGAAATGGGTTAGAAACCCCTTCTCTCTCTACACTCCCTCCCCGAAACCTTCTCCTGCATACACACACATATGCACGGGGGAGACCCAACGATGGCGATGATGGAAACGGAACGGAATATGTTCATACGGATCTGAGCCGGAGGATCTCACCCCTCCACACACACACATGTAGCTACCAGAATCCTACCCCGGGATTCTGGGACGCAACATTTATCAAAGGAGTATTAAAAGTCCTTGTAAATATTTTAACCCAATGATTTGTCTTTGATTTATTTTTATAAAAATCCTTTTATAAAAATATTTATTTTCAAATGTGACCTTTTGTAAAAATGTCCATTTCTAGCAAGTTTTTAAGAAATGTTAAAACTTGTAATAAATCCAAGTATTTATGTTAAATTAATCATTTGACATAAATATTATCCTTATCAAATCTAGCATTTATTTTTATTCTTTTTTCCAATCATTTAATCATTTGGAACATATTAAATATGTCACATGACCATTTTAAGAAATATATTCTTTTGTTTTAGTCATAGGTTACATATGTAACATTTGTTTATTTACCTTGTTTTTATATTGTTTTAACATGTAACATATATAAATAACAATCAACTAACACATTGGTGTTAGGACTTTATAAATGTAAATAAACAATCAACTAACACATTGGTGTTAGGACATTTAGATGTAAATAATCAACTAACATTTTTATGTTAGGACAATTAATTATAAACAATCAACTAACACATCGTTAGGACATGGAAAATAAATAATAATCTACTAACACTAATGCATGTGTTAGGACCAAAAATAAATAACAACAAGCAATATTATCTAGTCATATTTGAAGAAGAGGCTTAAGATTTGCAAGCAACTAACTATGAAATCCTTGGATTTCATAAGTATGATCAAGGTGCACATATGCTACTATCCAAAAGGGTTCACAATGTGTTTCACCAAATGATCTTGAAAGAATGAAGATTAAGAAGAGAGTTTAGTTAGTTGTTTCCTGCAAATCAAGCATTCAAACATAAAAGGTTAGAAGTTTTGATCATGATGGTTAGTTGTCAAGACTTGGGGTTTTCATTTGGGTGGTGAAATATTATAGAAAATATAGAAGAAATGGGTTTAGAACACTCACAATGGTTTGTGAGCTAAAACCGGCAAGAAAAGGGAGGAGGGGTGGCGGCCTTGCGGCGGTCCGGCGGCGGAGCAGGGGTGGTCCGGCGGTGGTTGGCCGGCGGCAGTGGGTGGCCGGCGGTGGTGGTGTGGCCGGACAAGG
>JBCNJP010004452.1:0-13233 GCA_039602395.1 Deinandra increscens subsp. villosa
AGAGTATAAGATGTACCCATATTGTTATTGTTATCGCTTATCGCTTAGTGTTTATGTCATGAGGTATGTTTCATGTGGTATGGAGTGATGTGGTGGTCACATTAACGCTGATTGGATCACATACATCTACCACATACATGATGGTATACACCATGTAATGTGGTGTGGTGGAGTATTTAGTTATTATCTTTTTTGACTTTTAAAATATATAGACATGATCTTTTAAATAATAAAATTATTACATTAAATGAAATTACAAATAATAGAAAAATATAGAAGTTTTAAAAAAATTACAAAGGTTAGAGGTGTTTAAAAACATGTCAAAAAGCTCGAGCGTCTTCTACGAGTATATAAAAATATAAAAAACGCTCACGAGACAAAAATGTATTTAAATAAAACTAGTCCATTTTCTTTCAAACTTATACCTTTGTGTAATTCAGAAAATAAAAATAAAGAAGACTTTAATTTTTTTTATTTTTTTTAAAAGCTTGGCACTTAAAAGTTATTTGAGAAAAATCAGATTTGATTTTAAATAAATATTCAAATTAAATATATTAGAAAAAATGGTGAGGTGTCACCATTTGATTTGCTCTCTTCAATATCTCATAGATAGATACGGCGTGGAAGGTTTGGCGCCTGAATACCGCGCAAAGGCGTCACGCAAGTGAGGCATGGTTTTAACGCAGTGATTTTATGCCACATAGATCACGCCCATGCATCACATATTGTATACCGGATGGTCTTAGAGAGAAATGTTTTTCTTCTAAGAACTACTATTTTTTTAAGAGCAACCTTTAGCGATGTCGCAACTTAAAACCTAGAAAATCGTAAATATATGTTTAGTTCTGTATTGAACAAATGTAATATTTTTATTACATTTGTCGTCAGTGGCGGAGCTTGAGAAATGATAGATAGAGGACCGAAAGTCACGTGATCTAATTTTTTTCCTATCGCTATGTTGCAAGTTATATGTTCGGATCGACGATCCAGTTCGGGTCGAGTCAAACAATGAAATCTGTAAATACCTAATTTTTCTTCATTAATTCAAATGATTGTTCTTACAAATGAAATACTATATGTTTTTTAACAAATAAAGACCTAAAATATTTATGATTACGTGAGAGAAAATGATGAGTACCTGGAAAAATCATTACAACTCAGCTCGACGCCCTTTAAGAGCTTTGAATTCATCAATTATGCACTTCAAATCAAACTTTTCAGCAATTTCTTTCTCTACGTAAATCACCAAGCTATCTATGAGATACTTATTTGACATCTTATTGCGAAAACGATTCTTTAATATTTTTATTGCTATAAAATCCCTTATATGTTGTTGGAGACTTGTAGTAGCAACTGAAAGTGTTAAGATTAACCGAACCACTTTATCAACCAAATAGTATGTCTCACGTTTCTTAGTTTCCACAAAAGCTTTGCATACATCTAAATTCATCATAAAACTTGAAGTATACAAAATCTAATTCATATAAACGTCACATCAAATTTTATAATTTTCTCATTAACTCTTTAGGTACAAATGTCTTCCGATTCATTCTTAACATTCATATTCTTCACTCACCGATTATTAGATCAAACTAATTAAAATTAAAATAATCTAGAAAATCATATCTCTCTTTGAAGCCACCTTACCCTTTCGAAAGTTGGTGGATGTTATGGCCTCACAACAACACTCCCGACTGCCCTTACAAGGCATATAGACGATCTTTTAAATTATCCAATTACTAGTAGGTGACACTATAATCCTTTCACTCTTTCTAGATTATATAAATAATCATCTTCGCCCTTTTTAGGTTATGTGTAGTTAATGAAGTTTACTTTATACGTTGGACATTTTATAACATTTGACGTCCTAGTAAGTAAAAGGCTCTATGACTAAAAATGGTATGCTTATGAAGCTCCATAAAACCCTATGTAAACACTAAGAAGGAAGAAAGATTTATTAAATGTTTTAGCATTTGAAATCATATGGAGTAAAAAAAAGGTAGGCATAAAAAGAGTTGTTTATGATAAATAAATATAAAAAATGATTATAGTATAAAGTACATATATGATGATTTGTTAAAAAAACTATTATTTTTAATTAGTTAGTTATAATTAAATAAACTTAATTTAAAAGGTGAGAGTATCAATTTAGAAGAGTGTGGCAATTTAATGATTTAATAATGAGATAAAGGAAGAAAGATTTTGTTTATAGATCTGATGAGACCCCAAATCCGTCATCTATGGTCATTCACACACGGTTGATTTCCTCCCTCCCTAAAATGACATAAATACCCCCAAAACTCCAATCCATTGTTTGTCTGGTTTTGAAGAGAACAGACGGGGTATAAAGGGAAATTCAATTGACTGATTTGATGCGGACTCATGATCTCGAGAATCCGGAGCGCCCCAGCCGTTAGATTTATTTGAGCGTCACGATTGCGTAAGAGGAGGAGATTGTTTTGACAGTTTTGAAGGGATGATTAGTGCGTTTAACCGGGGGGAATTTTCAGGTGTGACGGAGGTGCAGATATGTGACCGTGGGGTGGAAGAGAAGGTGGCTTTCTTTGATTTACGAGGTTACAAATTGGGGGTGCATGGTAAAAGATCTTATGTGTAGCAATTAATATAGATCTTTTCACCACCTACGTCATCCGCTTTTCGAATTATTTTGGGGTCAATTTCTATTTGTAAATTACGTGATAAAAAAACGTGTTATATTTATTATTAATAATTTTATTAAATCATTAAAATTTAACAAATGATATCATAAAAAGGTACCTTCAAATAAAAATTCATGCTTTGCCGTTCAAAAATAAAAATTATAATTTTTGTCTTTTAAATTTTTTAGCAAACTATGAATTCTGTCATTTGAAAAAAAAAAAAAAACTTTCATTGTTTATCCTTTATTTGAAAAATCATGTCAAGTTTTAACCTTTAAACTAACACTGTTAACTTATTCTGTTAGTTACTAATGCACATGGGATATTCATGTAATTTTGACATATGACATTATTTATAACATCATCATTTGTATTATTAAATATAAATTAACGTTAATTTAATTTAACAATTTGATTACATCAATATATATTATAATTTTCGTAACCTAATTTCTTTTAAACCATTTACCTAAATTATAGTAATATATTAAATAGCTTATTATCATTATTAGACATATATGTCACCTTTTAATATACAGAAAAGAAATACAAAGAAATACTAACATGATTTATTTGGCTACAATTCAATGTATTAGAACTTCAAAATGCGACCAAACTTTCATATGATCGGGAAAATTCAATATATTCACCACTACATGTTAAATATACCTTTCAAAGATTGAAGGTTTTTTTTTTATAAAGCCAGAAAAAGTTGTATCTTAACAAAATAAGATTATAAAAGATGTGGCTTTTAATGAATTTACTCGCACAATGTTGTGCAGTTTAAAGAGATGGGATGGTATAGCAAAAATGAAGTGAAACACATATTTTTTACATTTAATATATTTTTTTTTGCTATTTAATAGATTAATATAATCAGGTAATTGGTTTAAAAGAAATAGGTTACGAAAATGATAATATATATTGACGTAATCAGATTGCTAAATTATATTAACGTTAATTTATATCTAAGAAAACAAATGTTGATGTCATAAATGATGTCATATGGCAAAATTACAAGAATAAGCCAATGTGCATTAGTAACTAACGGAATAAGTTAACAACGTTAGTGTATAGGTTAAAACTTGAAATAAATTTTCAATTAAAGGACAAACAATAAAAGTTTTTTTAAAAATAACAAAATCCATAGTTTGTTAAATTTTAAAGTACAAAATATAAAATTTAGTCATAAATAAATAAAAAGTCTTTTAAGTATTAAAAGTTTAAGAATGAGGTATTTTAATCAATATCCAATGATCTTAATAACAAATCCAATGATCTTAATTCTTTCTTAGTCTTTTTAAATTTAATATACTTCTAAAATAACTTGACTCTTATTGTTAATATATATTCTAAGATTTTAATTTCATTATAGTGATGAAGGCTTTTTACTCAATCATCAAGAAAGCTCTTTGTCTGGGCATATTTCATGGGGTTCCTATCCCTAAATCTGAGGTTACTTTGTCCCATCTCGCATATGCGGGCGATGCCATTGTGGTTGGGGAGTGGTCTAAGAGTAATATTTTATATCTTCTTCGGATCCTTGGGGGCTTCTTCTTGGCGTCCGGGCTCAAGGTCAATATTTCTAAATGTGGTCTTTTCGGCGTTAATGTGTAGGAGGATGCGGTTTTGGCTATGGTGATTCATTGCGGGTGTAAAGGGAGGTCTACCCCTTTTAAATATTTAGGTCTCTTGGTGGGGGAGAATAGGAACCGGATTAATGCGTGGAAGCCGGTGGTGGACATGTTTCAAGCTCGGCTTTCCAAATAGAAGGCTAAACACCTTTCTAAGGGGGGGGGGGGGGGGGACTCAGTCTCATCAAAGCGGTTCTAGATAGCTTCCCTATTTAGTAAATCAATAGTTTTTTTATCAAATATATATATGGGTGAACAGTAACTTTTTATCTCTCCTCTACTCACAACTAAACCTTAAATTTTAGAGTCTATCCTCACATTTATGGAGACCCTAGTTTGAATGCTCTTAGACCACCAGTAACAATCAAAATAATTAAAGTATTAAGCTTACAACGTAAAAGATATATTACATGACTACACTTATTACTTTACGTTTTAATTAAAAAATAATATGCAGTTGCATGACAATCTGCCACGTGGACACGTGACCATTTAAAACCAACAACTGTTCACAACCATTTGGAAATTTATGCTAAATGGATTTAAAATTTGTTTATAATATACATGCGGAAAGATATCCTTAATGATAGATGGTTTTATGGTTATAATTTATAAATGTACTAAATCAATGAAATTTTGTTAGGCCCAACCGCCCGGGCTTGGACTTCAAATCAAAAGAGTTGGTTCCAGAGTTAGTTCCGCTGATGAATATATAACAAAATTATAATTATAGGATCGTGGTTAATTCACTAATAATCTAACAAGATTACTTATAAGAATAACTAGGCAAATTAAGTTATTCTTCACTCATGTACTCACTTTGTTATATATTAGTTATACGTCGATATAGCTTAAAGTAAACAAGTTGATTGCAGATATATGAGAACACAAGAGTATAAAACTCGATACTATATTGCATTAACTTAACAACAGTTTATAAAATACAAGTTGTGATCGTATATATAGTTTGCTGAGTACTACCATGTTATATATAGTGTTAAGGAAATCAAAGAGAGTCCTTGATTTCCATAGGGTCATCTAGGACCGTTAAGTACGACAATATTAATGACTTAAAACTATGGAACATTCTTCATTTAACGATGTTATTTCTTAGACAGTTTGACTTGATTTTCTAAGAAGAAATCTTGCTTTTAGTGACTCAGATCTGCAACTGATTGACTTTTGTGTCAAACTGGGAAAAAGATAATATAGTAGTTTTTCCGGCCGAACTCTGGTTGGAACTCGAGTTCATCCAGAACTGTCTTTCTTCCGGGTCAACTAATCTTCCGAGTCAACTACCGCTTCCGCTGGAACACTAGATCTTCCATCTCATCTATATTCACCCGGAACTCTTTATTTGATATTCAGTCGGAATCTGAGCTTTTTAGCATTTCAGCCGGAACTGCAAGTTGATTAATTCCTTACAGTCTCCCCCTAAGATGGCTGCCAAAACTAGTCTTCCCTGCAGTATCTTGTTTGACTCGTCCTAATATCGCCTATGCGGTTAGCAAGGTGTTTAAGTTTCTTCGGGCACCTACTATCACTGGATCAATGTTAAGCTTATTTGTTAGAGCCTTAGGGTACTATGACTCACATATTGACTATTTGTAGATCTAGTAGCCTCACAATTTATGCTTACAAGGATGTCGACCGGCAGGAATAATGTATGATTGTATACCCACCACAGGTTATTGGGTGCTTCTATGGTCCAAACTCATCAGTTTGGAGTTCAAGAAACAACATGCCATTACTTGTTCCGGTACTTATAAGGGGGAAGATTTTAAGGGGCCAGACCAGACCCGACCCGGTCTGTTTTTTCGCTCCGTAGTGTAAATTTATACTCGTTCGGTCCGAAAATCTTTTATATACTTAGTCCGGCCCTATCCGTCTTTAGTCCGGCCCATCCCCATTTCGGCGCAAGCTTCGCCCCTGGGTACTTAAGGAGATTATCATGCCCTTCCTCATATTGCCACTAAGCTTTGTTAGATTTCGTCTTTGTTACATAATTTTCGTGTTTCTTTACTAGTCAAGCCTATTTTTTGTCACAACATTTGGAACTGCATACTTAGCAACTAACCTATTACTTTGTCTAACATACCAACACATAGAGATTGATATACATTTTGTTCGTGACATGGTTTTAGTACAATATATCAGAGTTTCGTATGTTCTCACTATTGTTCAGATTATAGATTTTCTAACGAAAGATCTAACCTGTACTCGCTTCAATTTTCTTTGTTTCAAAATTTCGTTGGCGTTAACATCTAGTTTGAGGTGGCATGTTTTAGAGATATTATTATGATCATTTATCTTTATATATACTGGCATTACATATAGTTCTAGTGAAGGGTCTCTCATTTATGTTCTCATTAGTAGCCCCTTTCTAGTTTTTCATATTTATGTTAACAGTAGTAAAATCTTCTCTTATATGCTAATGAAATATGATATGATAATATAAACCTTTTAGCTCATCGTCTAATTCCCTTCTAAGTTTTTTGTTTTAAATTTAAGTTTAATGTCTTCGATTCTGATATGGATTTGGTATACAGGGTAATCACAACTTATGTTGGTTGTTTTAGTATTTCAAACATTGAACCTTATTTTCATATTATTACTTTGATTCTAGTATTTTGAAATAGTGACATGTCATCCTTTATCGGGTTGGGGTATTCTATCATTGTAACAGCCCAGACCCGTCGCAACCAAGATATTGTCCGCTTTGGCAGCCGGCATGCCCTCAGGCATCCGCCCCTCACGGTTTTAAAACGCGTCTTCGTGTGGGAGGTATCCACACCCTTATAAAGGCATGCTTAGTTCTCCTCCCCACCAATGTGGGATGTTACAATCATCCACCCAAGTGATTACCCCGTATACCGATTTTCGTCTGAAACATGAGATGATAAGGGTAACACATCAAGATCAAGTAACTTTGAAGGTTCAAAATAGATTGTGTTTGGTGATAAGGCTATATGTAATGGTTTGTAATTTTCAAGCCCCTCATGTGAGCAAATGACGACATGTGGACTATGAGGTGGCAAGGGGGCTTGAAAATCAATGTAGTGTAGTGGGATAATGTATATTTCAAGCCCCATCATCATTACACACCACACACACCTCTCCCCCTTTCAGGCGTGAGAATTTCCACGCTCCTCCCCCCCCCCCCCCCCAATTTTTTTGTGTTTAGCGCCCCACCGTAGTGGGTGGGGGCGTGACCGGGGCGCTAAAGTGGCGCGAAAGAGGTTTTCAAGCCCCATTACGGATAGCCTAAGACATTAAATAGTTAGGTACTTAGGCTAATGCTGAAGGATTCAACATTAAATTAAATTATTCAATATGTGAGTCAAGAGTTGTTAAGATTGATCACTATCAAATTATTCAAAATGTGAATCAAGAGTAGTTAAGATTAATCACTAGCAAACTTGAAATGTACATTAGGTTTCTAATTTGCTTAACTTTATATTAGTTAATGTGTTAAGTTTATAACAAATTTTAAAAAGGAAAAAAATCGTATATATGCTTGCGTTTGTGAGCCATTCGTTAACATGTTTAATTCTTTAATGAACAAACACAAACAAGAATTTTTATTCTGTTAATGTTCACAAACCGTTCATAAACAAGTTAAATGCTAATCAAACGAACACAAACACAACTTATTTTAGTTCGTTTAGAGCCCTATATGAACAAGCCATCCATATGAGAGCAAACATGTAATGAGATGTAACACCACAAACAGCCGATGTGAATCAACAGCAATTGCCAAAATGAACCCCGTTCGGATTGTTGGTCTTGACCGATTTCACAAACTTAGTGCACAAATTCAATTGAAACCATGTGAATGAATCAACAATAAGAAAGATCTTACATGATAACTTAGTCATATAAATGTCAAACTAAAAATCAAAAGAAAGCATAATCTAAAGAAGAATTGATAAGCTGATATTACTTAAGCAGCAGCACTCTTTCCTTTCTTCTTCTGTAGTTTCTTCATGTAGAACTCAAGTTCTTTGCCCTCCAATATGTACCTGTCACAATAATACAACCAATTAAAACCATTTACACCAAAGTTCCTGTATTTATGAAATGAAAAAGTGTCAATTGTCAAGAAAATAATAAAAAAATCCTGGACAACATTTCATACCCGTCAGCACGACCACACTGGCCAGGGCGTGATGAGATGGCAGCTAAAAGACGACCACTTGAAAACTGCTCTTCAACATGTTGGTCAAGTTTTCGCTCTTCTTGACGTTTTTCAAGCTTCCTCACAACATGGTTACTCTTCTTAGCCTCCTCGGTAGCACCTTCGGCTTCCTAATATTACAAGATCAAGATTATTTTGTTTCCATTGTCAAATGTCAATATCACATAATCACTTTTGAGTTTTAACAAACGTGTACCTCTTTGGAAGTTGTTTTCTTCTTGCGACCTATATCAACACCATAGTGTTGAAGATACCATTGCTTAAAGGGTGCAGCATCGACTTGAACAATTGCACTCTTGACTAAAGTTTGGGTCCTGACCAACTCATTGTTGGATGCATTGTAAACCACATCTAAGATACGGGTCTTTCGGGTCACAGCCTCACTACCCCAAGAATAGTTACCAGTATCCAACCTCAAAGCCCGCCATTTCACATTACCACCTCTAACCCTAACCCTTCTTACAGTCTTGTTGCTGGAAATCTTCGTGTTGGCAGGCTGCCTTCCAAGCTCATACCTTAATTTAGAAAACAGATCTATCATGATGTTATTCTTCATATGAATTTCACATGACTACATTCTAGCAATGAATATTGCACAACTAAATATGAATACTTGCTAGATCTGAATGTCAATTTGTATATAGTGAGTATATCACATTATTCCACCACTAGTACCTAAAGGTGTTCATAAACCTTTGAAACCGACCAAACCACCACCAAACCAAAACACGTCAGCTGGTTTGAGATCCAATTGGTCCGGTTCAAGATTCAGTTTTCGTGGTTTGGCCGGTTCAACGGTTTGAAACTTGGAACTGAACTTGTAAAACCAAACCGGCAGTTTTAGCCTTTATTTTAGAATATTAGTCAAACTCATTCAATACAATCTAATGATTTTGAAACTAAAACAATAAAAAAGAGTACAAACAGGCAAAACCTGCCTATCCGGCCTACCCCACCCTACCCGGTAAGTTTGGTTCACCGTTGCCTGAAACCGTTGCTAGTGATTCAGCCCAGAATTTTCACTAAAACCAGTTGAAACAGACCATGAACACCCCTGCTAGTAATCTAGAAGACTTAATCAATTCTTTTCCCCAACTTAAACTGAATACAAAAAGCAGCTTGTAGAAGTTTTAGCACCTAGGTATGTGGATAATGTATAATGAACTAATTAGTTGATTCAGAGTCCAGAATGAGTCTAAGAGCTGATATTGACCTAATAATCGGGGAAAACTATACGCATTGATAAACAATTAAACCGATTCAGCATAAACACATTACAAAATTAAACGAACAATTTGAACTAAACTAAATCACAAATCAACATCAACAATCGGAAACCATAATAGAGTGAGTTTAGACAGAAATTACTTTCGCTTCTTTCTCCAGGCCTTCTTCTTGCCACCAGTCGCACGTCGTTTGTGCATCGAATCACGAGAGATACCTGCAAAAAGAGTGAACAATTATCAAGGTTTTCACCAATTGGCATCATAATGTTGACGATAACAGATCAATGAATCTAATTAGACGGATTAATTTGGATCGATGATCGGAAAATGTACCCATTTTTGCAGATTATGGAGGATACTGCTCTAGGGTTTATGGCGCGCCTCCGATTTCGACCTCCCTAGATGACGGAAGGGAATTAGGTTTCGGCGAAATGAAGACTTAAAAGGTGAACCGGATTGGTTATTCACAATAAAACCCATCATCTTTTTTGGAGTTACTAAATCTACCCTCGTTTCTCAAGCTCTATTTATGATATACCCTAAAATCGACTTATTAAACCGGATCGGACCGTGAAACCCTTTATAGGGTCGGTTCTCGGTTCTCCCAATTTTATTTTTTCGATTCCGTTTCGGTTCAGGTCCACGAACCAGTCCGACCTGATAGGAACCAAAACCGACTTTTCATGATTTTTTTCATGATTCTGAGTAATTCTTTGTTGCTAAAGTGAAGAACCCAAAAACTAATGAGCAATCTGATCGAACAAGAACATGTGAGAATCACCGGATTATGATCGAATGTTTTTTTTATTATTGTTATTATTTTTACTTTATAAAGTTATGAAATATATTTAGAATGATTTTACAATTAAGGAAATAGAAGAAAAGCGGGTAACAAGTTGCTCTGCCAAACCTTTTTGTATAGCCCGCTAAACCTTTTTGTATAGCAAAACCAATCTGTCTATAAACTAGATTCATCAAATGAAGCTCAAAAAAGATGTTCAAACAATTATCGATGAACACCAAGAACACACACCTTCAAAATTCACAGAAACCGTTTGACAATCAACTTCGAAAATGCTTTGAATAGCTCTAAAACGTGATTTCGATCAAGAGTAGGCTTTTGTTTCACATGAAGATGAAGTGTCGACCAAATTTGTTATTTAAGATTCACCATAAGATGATTCATTTCTTATTCTTCTTTATGGAAAGAACAAATACACATCGTCCGTACATGCAATTGATCCTTATTAAGTTTATATTACTGAGCTCCTGGACTTTTGTTACCTATCAGTATGGTCCTTATTAAGTTTAGAGACTTGATTAAGACTTTTCAGTTATTTTTAATAGGTAAAAGCGAAACCAACAGAAAATTCGGTTTTTTAGATAGGTTATACCTAAAACCATCGGTTTCAATTTGGGTTTCGGTTACTTCGGTTAACCTGGGTTTTGGTTACTTCGGTTTCACGCGCACCCCTAAATTAATGTGAATATATGTAAGAAATTTTATAGTAGTTTTACCTACGGTTATTGATTATAATTTACAGGTATTCTGGCTTCGGGGCATTAAACTTTTGCAGGGACAAATGGTTGAAGGTTTCTGGAAGATTAGGGACTGAAAACTTAAAAACGGAAAAATTAATAAAATGGGGTGAACGTGGATCGAACACGTGACCTTCAGATCTTCAGTCCCAACTGAGCTATCCCCGCAAGATGTTTATTTAGGATGATTACCTTTTTTGTTTTTTAAGTGCACTTTATGAAATTTATTTTCCAGTTTCCACGAAGTCGTAAATTAAATGACAGATATGGTTATGAATGACAGAATGGTCATTAAAAAACCTTTGGACTTCAACAGAATTCACACACAAATTTCAGGACTTTATTAAGTTTAGAGACTTGATGAAGACTCTTCGGGTATTTTTATTAGGTAAAACCAAAACCAACCTTAAATTTAGATAGGTTAAACCTAAAACCATCGGTTTCATTTTGGGATCGGTTACTTCGGTTTCATGCACACCCCTTTATTAATATGAATAAGAAGTTTTAAAATAGTTCTACCTACGTTTCTTGATTATAATTTATAAGTATTCTGGCTTCTGGGTGTTAAACTTTTGCAGAGACAAATGGTGAAGGTTCCTAAAAGATTAGGGACTGAAAGCTTAAAATGCAAAAATTTACAAAAAAAATAAATGCGGTGAACGTGGATCGAACACGTGACCTTCAGATCTTCAGTCTGACGCTCTCCCAACTGAGCTATCCCCGCTTCTGTTAATGAATCCAAAACTGAACTAATTTACCGAGACTCGGAGGGCTAATTGTAACTGTTTTAATAGTTTAGAGTGGAAACTTAAAAATTAAAATGTAAATGCGGTGAACGTGGATCGAACACGTGACCTTCAGATCTTCAGTCTGACGCTCTCCCAACTGAGCTATCCCCGCAATTTGTTATAATTTTACATGAAACACAATTAACATGAGATCTATAATAGAAAACGACGTCATTTTTTGCATTTATGTTCCGTGACCTTCATCATACTACTGCTTTCTAATGTTATATGGTATGCTCAACGAAAAGAGAACATATGGTATCCCTTAAGATTATTGTCACATATCGACCCGCGCGATTGTTATACTTTCATATCGATAATGAGACACGTGTTTCATGTCACAGTGGGCTTAAGGTTAAGGTTCATGGACGGGTCAGTGGGTGAAACTAGCGAAACCAGGGTCATTCGAGAAAACTAATGACCTTCATGCTACCCTAAAATATCATTAATAGTGTTTGAAAAGTTTTGGTTCTGCTACGGGACACAATAATATGGTAATGGTAAATAAATGATAAAGAAACATAAAGCAATCACAACCCATTCTTTATAATGGGTGTGGGTAAACATTAAAATTTGAGGTGTAGTTATGAGTGGTTATGAGTAGAGGAAAAAAAAATTGAAGAAAAATTTGGTGAATCCCTATATTTGAAGAAATATTTAGTGAATCTCTAAAATTTAAGGTTTGAAGAGAAAGAAAAGGTAATGATAAAAGTATAAAAAATATTATTTAATTGTGGTTGTGAGTAGAAGAAAAAGAAAAATAATGATGAATATATAAATTACTATGTTAGTAGCCCGTGTACTACACGAGCTGAATATAGATTTATAATATTAGATAAATACAAAGAAAAAGATAATGATCAAGAAATTTGAAAATTATGATTGATATAAAATTCTTATAATATATTAAATAATAATTTAATACATTTAAAAATTTATTATGTTTGACAACTTGTTGATTACTTTCTACAAAAAGACTAAAATTGTTGAGTAATTTATCAAATCTATATTAATTTTATCAAAATTTTAAAAATAAAAATTTAGTTCTGATAAAATTGGTAATTAATCTTAATTGATGATTTACTAAATTGGTAATTCATTGTGAGCTTGACATGTGACGATGGTGATGTGGACCCTTTATAAATAAGACATTTGGCACACATTTTATTGATTTATTAAGATTAAGAT